>JAJEKB010012727.1:0-23146 GCA_022393335.1 Macrotrachela quadricornifera
AATGGAAGAAAATATTTATAATCTTTGGTGTCAAATATTACCAAATAGAAATAAAAATATTTCAACTATAGCAAGTTTTTTTACAATTGGTGGTCATTCATTACTTTTTATTCAACTTTATCATCATTATCAATCATTATTTACTTTTGATAGTCATATTCTATCAATTACACCATTTCTTCAACAACCAACTATTGTTGAACATGCTAAAATACTTGAAACAATTAAATCTAATGAGAGAAAATTAAAATTATGGAAAACATTACATATTAATAAAGGTAATAAATAATTTTTGTCATTAACTCTTCCATGGCAATGTGACCTACCGATGGGTCACGGTATATTTTAAGAAGAAACTGTATATAAAAGCTTTTTCTTTTTCTTTTCTTCTTGGGTAGAAGGTTAATCATGATGTGTCATTTACTCTTTCTTCAGTATTTTTTTGATTTCTTTATCCTGTAGCAGGATGTTCTTATTAAAACATTATACAGAAAGAAAATTATTATGGACAGAACAGAAGATTTTTATTCGGTTTTTTGCTGACGCATAGTTCACTTTCCTTGATTGTTGTTTCATGATTTTTCACAGCAGCTAATGCTGCGAACATTGTGCGCAGATTCTTTCATTTCTTCAAGCTTTTGAACAGAGAATTTACGATTCGTTTAGCTTGTTTACTGTTGTCTCCAAGCAGATTTTAAATTTTCCAATGGCCTATCAAGCCATAGCATGATCATAGATCTTGTGTTAGACTTTTCCTTATAAATACATTACGCATTTACTTTTTGCCATCCCAAACGCTAATTCAAATAACACTTTTTTATATCATTTTATAATTCGTCTGAGGCATCTATAGTTTGTCCACAACTGAACAGTTAAACCTATATCATACTTTCCTTCATTGTAATTGAGAGTAACTGTGCTTTCATGCCTTTTTATTTATTCTTCCTCAGAGCTTGAAGATTCAAATTACACCTTAGCAAAGTCGTTATCCAAATTATTCATATCACTTAGCAAGTTACTATCTTCTTCTGTGTCAGTTCAAATAGAATTGAAGTCATCGCAAAGCTTCGGTGTGTTTCGCACAAATGCGGAGTAGCAGACAAAAATAATGCTGTGCAAAGAAAACAGAAGTTAGACTGGAACTTTGCTGCTACATCTTCTCCTCACCGCGTCAAAAATATAAGAAAAAGAGAGAAACAAACTTCAGTAACTATTTAAATCGATCCAAAGATGGAATCCTCTATTTTATGATGCAGACAAAACAAGAATAAATCGAGAGCACTTCCGAATTTTCCTAAGAAATATGGTCATAAATCAAAAGTAAAAAGAATAAGGAATGGCTGCACATAATGAAAAGAGCAAAGAAAGCATTTATGAAGAATTAATACACATAAAAAATAAAGATATTATCGCTAATTTTTATGAAAATTGAATCGCCGTGAAAGGGTTAATCTGAATGAAGATATAGTTTGAGTACATTTCCCAAAAAAAACTAGTCGGTTCGATTCAATCCAACGCGTATACCAGCTAATCTGAACAGGAAATGTTCTAGATTGTACTGCGTATATGCAGAATAACCGTAGCTAATAACGACTTGCTTAATCTACAGGATATCCGAAAAGTTACACTATATTCTAAAGACTGTATAGTTTCTCGACCAAAGTGCGTCATTTTGTATCACTGATATAGGAAGATGAACAGATTATAGGGATATGAAGGACAAACTATGTATGTTTGTTTACTAGTAGTCAAAAAAGTATGACTAGGAAATCTAAGCTTTCAGAAGCGTAATGTGACTTTTGGAATATCATATATAACAAAGAGTTAATCGGATCGGGCTGAATCGAACTATAGTTTTTCAGTTCATTTGTGTTCGCGGATACTTACTTCTCATAATTTTAATCCTTAAAACCTAAATAATCAAATTTAAAAGCTCTCTCATGTTTGATTTAGTTCTTTTCTCACCGTTCTACTTAGAAAGATTTTTTAGTTGCGTAACGCCGTAAGATAAGAGAACCCTTTTTCTTCAGTACTCTTACTTATACTTTAATTTCTAAGGAACTGTCTGTCCAAATAAATTAGCAAAAGAATTTTCATCTCATCAGGAAACTGTCCCAACTGATTAATTGCTTTTGAGCTGAATCTCTTTGCATAAGATAGACCTCCATGAGGTATAAAAAACCTCAAAAGAACAAATGTCCATAGGGTATCTTCTTGGAGTTATAGGCATTTTACTGAAATTTTACTGTGGAATATGGTATATAGTAAAAAGGCGAAGTACTATATTTTAATCTGAAACTTTACCCATAGAGTGGTCTACTAATTGGTAGAATATTCTGAAAATTTCAGCTCTGAAGAACGGTTTCTTCATAACGTATTAAAGTCTAAAAAAACCAAGAGATATTTTGGAATATGGGGGAGTTGTAGCAGGTTGAATACGTTATGAAGAAAACGTTCTTTAGAGCTGAAATTTTCAGGATATTCTGCCAATTAGTAGACCACTCTATGGGCAAAATTTCAGATTAAAATACAATACGTCGAATTTTTACTATATACCACAATCCACAGTAAAATGCCTATAACTCCAAGAAGAAGCCCTATGGGCACTAGTTCTTTTAGGGTTTTTCATACCTTATTGGAGTCTACCTTATGAATAGAGACCGAGCTCAAAAGCAATTAATCAGTTGGGACGGTTCCCTCGTCAGTATAAATACTTGTGAAAGAAAGGCAAAAAAAACAAACGTAAACCTGTAACACAGTTTCTTGTTCATTGATTTTGAAGTACTTAACATGATCAGAATGTTTTCATTTTTACAAGTGTTAGTTATTTCGGTGTATTTAGCTTGGTATCCAAGAATAACATTGATTTATTGATATGAGAGCCTACAAACTGAGCCTCAAGCTAGAAAATATCTGATAATCTACAAGTAACGCTCAGCTCTTTCTTGTAGAAATTATGTTTCTGAATTATCATCAAGTTGTTCATTTATAAAATCAAAAATAAATAAATAAATAAATCGAAATCTGGTTCAAGTTTCTCAATTTCAACAGTATTTGATCAAACTTTATTAAAAAAAAAAACTCTTTTTTTTGTAAGAATATGGTTCTTTGTATAATAAATTGAGCTTCCAAAAGTTCTAAAAACTAACAACAGATATGAATTTCTCGACCCCAATTATCCTTCGATCAATCCTTAAAGAAAAATTTTTTTTCGTAAAAAAATGAGCTTTTGTATGAAGAAACTTCAGCAAGTGTTTAAAAAAATCGAAAAGATACTTTTCCAAAAAAAGAAAACAATCTTTATTTGCTATTTGGGTAAAAGGAAAATAGAAATAAATAATAGCAGACAAGTATGAGCTCTGTTTGGAATGAAATATTTTCAATACTTTTAGGTCCAGCATCGTTTGCACAAGAACGTATCTTTCTTGATGAACAAGTTCGATTTTCTCATAAAACACCAGTTTATAATGAATTAAGAATCTTTCAAGTTAATCATGGTTCATTATCATTAGAACGTCTTCAACAAGCTATTCGATCAGTTTTAGAAAAACATCAAATTTTACGAACTTCTCTTATTTTTGATATTAATAATGGAATTCTTCAACAACATATTGAAAATATTCATCAAATATTTCATTTTCAACCAGAAAAAACATTTACAAATAATGATGAACTTTATTCTATTCTTCAATTAATAATTACAAATAATTCTTTATTTGATTTATCATTAGGACGTGTTCTTAATTGTCAAATTCTTCGAAATACATCTATTATTACAGATAATAACATTGATCTTATTAATACTTCTGATGTTGTTCTATTTGCTTTTCATCATGGAGCGTTCGATCGAGCATCTGACTCTATCTTCTTCAAAGATTTATGCATAGCTTATAATACAAACAGTTCATTAATAATTGATAAAGATTTATTTCAATATATTGATTATTCAACATATGAACGTGAAATGGATATGAAAATATCTCAAGAATTTTGGAAATCACAAATCGATGGATATGATTTTAATCATCATTTATCTTTACCTTTGGATAGAAATCGATCAACGCTTAATGAGCAAACGGGATTAGCACATATTATCAAGACTTCCTTTAATAATAATATTTTAACTTCTTTTCGTTCATATGCATCGTCTCATAATGTAACATTATTTCAACTTGGTTTAGCTGTTTTCTATATATTTTTATTCAAATTATCAAATGGTGAAAAAGATTTATGTATTGCTTGTGTTAATGCAAATCGATATCGACATGAAATTGAAAATTTAATTGGTATGTTTGTAGCAACACTTCCATATCGTATTCAAATAAATCCTAATGATTGTTTTGATCATTTTGTGGAAAAAGTTCGAGAAAAATGTTTGTCAATTATTGAACATTCTCATTATCCATTACAAAAAATTCTAATGAATTCTCATCAAGAAAACTTACCAGCTAATTTTCTTGATATTGCTTTTGATTTTATAAATGCTATTCCAAATGATGGTCAATTAATTTTTGATAGTGGAAAACTTATGAGTATTCCATTGCAAAATTTACAAATGGCTAAATTCGATCTAATGTTAACATTTATTTATAATAGTTCATCATCATCAGAACAGGATGGTTTATCCTGTTTTCTAATCTGTTCACAAGATATATTTGAAAAGACAAATGTTGAAATAATAGCTGAACGATTTTCTTTTATTATGCATGAAATTTTTGAATCATCGAATTATTCAAATACAAAAGAATCCTTATGGAAACTCTCTATTCTTTTGCCAAATGATTTATATTTAATAAACCAATTAAATAATATTGATGATTGTGTTAATATTACAAAAAATTTTACGATTAATGATTTATTTTATGAACAAACAATGAATCAAACACAAAAAATTGCAATTGAACTTGATGATCAATGCTTATCATACAATGAACTTTTCTACAATACACAACTTCTTGCTCTTTATTTATTAGATCAATATGATATTAAATTGGGTGATGTCATTTGTCAGTGTGTAGAACGAGGTGTATCAATGGTGAGTATAAACAAAAAAATGAATATTATGAATACAAAAATTTATCAACTAGTATGATGTATTACTATAGTGAAACCGAACATTTTTTATCGTTTTCTTTTTTTTCCAAAACTAGATCTCGATTGAATTATTACAATTTTACGACATATTAATATCCATTTCAAAATAGAAGAGCCCTGAGTATTTTTCGAATAACTTTTCACAGGAACGAGCTAGAGAGTTGCGGTTTTCACCGCTGGAAAGAGGAGGTAAAAACGCATCAAATCATATATTACAGATTTTTATCACACGTTTTCTAGAGCTTTTCTGATTAGTTTTCGAAAAAAAGCGACAAAAAAATGTTTTTTTTTTCTAGGAAACAAACAAAAATTAAAAAAAAAGTCCCTTTTTTAGCAGAAATTTTTCGGAAAATCGGCTTAGAATGTTGAGTAGGATGCCTCCAACTCCTGAACAAAGGCAGCTAAGAATTTGACCCATGCGTAGTTTTGTAGATCTTCAGTTGGCGGTTCTTTTGCACTCCTGAAAATCGGAAACTCATTGTAACGCTTGGGCGTGGTAGATCGATTATGAAAGATCTCGATTGAAGACACTCAAGGAAAATTGTCGCGAGAGTCTGTTATATATGTTTCGACGCGTCTTCGTCTCCTCTTTCCAACGGTGAAACCCGTAGGTCTCTATCTTGTTTCTATCAAAAGTTATTTAAAAAACATTCAGGGCTCTTATATTTTGAAATGGGTAATAGTTCTATTCATTCTTAGTGAGTTGACATACCGAAATTAGACCCACCTCCTCCCCTCCCACATGATTTAAATCTAACCGAAAATTTTACTTATGTTGAAGATTTCACATATTAGAAACTACAAAATATAAATGAATTGAAACAGATTCTTGCGCAATTATATTTTCATACTATAAAACACTTTCTATTATTTAGTTATCTTACTAACTAATCTATAGATTTTAATCCTATTATTATTAGATAATTGGTATGATGACAATTAATATGATTGGAGCTGTTTATTGTCCATTATCACCTCAAAATCCAAATCAACGTCTTCAAATTTTATTAGAACAAACACACACTAATCTTGTTCTTGTTGATTCAATCACACAAAATAAATTTAATCATCATATTAATACAATAGATATTCAGACAATTCTTAATAGTCATACAGAAAAATATTTTAAATTCGATCGATTATTTCATATTATGGTAAAACCTGAACAAATTGCTGTTATCATTTTTACAAGTGGATCAACAGGAATACCTAAAGCTGTTTGTTATTTTTTTTTCACACTATTTCATATCTATAAATTCGTTTTTCGCATTTTTAGATTCAACTAACACATGCAAATTTAACTACTTGTATTAATTCATTACAGCAAATTGGCAAGCTGTCAGGAAAAGATATAATAGTCCAACTTGCTCAATGTTCATTTGATGCTCATTTATCAGAAATCATAGGAGCTTTAATTCTTGGTGGTACACTTGTTATGCTTCGTCCAAATGGAAATATGAATTTAATGTATCTCACCAAAGTATTATGTGATAAACAAATTAGTTACATGTTTTCGGTACCAGCATTTCTAAATAATTTATGTGACTTCTTTCATAAATCTCACATATCACCATTGAAAACAATGCGATCACTTTGTGTTGGAGGTTTGTAAGACAAACTTGAATAAATGATATTAGGAATAACTTTAATACTATTTCACATAGGCGATGCTGTTCCTTCTAATTTAACAGAACAACTAACACATTTTGTTAGTGACAATTGTTTGATCTGGAATGGATATGGACCTGCTGAAACCACAATATGTGCCACTTATTATCGACTAAATTCAACCTGTCATATAGGTACCATTCCAATTGGTCGACCATTACCAAATTATCGATGTTTAGTTTATGATGAATATGATCAATCTGTAATGATTGGTCAACAAGGTGAATTACTTATAGGTGGTATTGGAGTTTTTGCTGGTTATCTTGGAGATGATAATTTAACAAGAAAAGTTTTAGTTGAAATAAATAATTTAATTTATTATAGAACAGGTGATCTTGTTCGATTTGATAATAATGGTTTACTTCATTATATATCTCGAAAAGATTTTCAAATGAAAATTCATGGACAACGAATAGAATCTGCTGAAATTGAACAATGTTTATTTAATATGAATATCAAAACATGTTTAGTTACTAAATATCAAGATGATTATTTAGTTGCTTATGTAGAATTGAATGATAAAAATTTAAATGAAGAAGATTTACGTAAACATTGTTATTCTTATCTTCCATCATATATGGTTCCATCCATTTTTATTATATTAGATCAATTACCATTAAATCCTAATGGAAAAATAGATCGAAAATCTCTTCCAAAACCTGATTTATCATTATTAAATATATCTAATAATAAATATCAATCACCACAAACATCAATGGAAGAAAATATTTATAATCTTTGGTGTCAAATATTACCAAATAAAAATAAAAATATTTCAACTATAGCAAGTTTTTTTACAATTGGTGGTCATTCATTACTTTTTATTCAACTCTATTATAATTATCAATCACTATTTGATTTTGACAGTCGTATTCTTCCAATCACAGCTTTTGCACAGCAACCAACTATTGTTGAACATGCAAAGATGCTTGAAACAATTAAGCTTGCTGATGTAAAACGGAAGCCATGGCAGACAGCACTTATCGATGAAGGTATAGAATATTTTATTTTTTTTGAAAATTTTGAAAAACTTATGTAGCCCGATTCATTACATTAAATAGTACATTTCTATTAATTCTCATATCATGGCACTACTGATATTATTTGTATTGAAGGAGATTATTATAGATTGATATAAATGAATCGTATCACAATAAATCCCTAAGTTGGATATGTAAATGAAACGTAGCAGAGAAGATAAGAAACTAGCATATGTAATATCAATTATTTGTTTAAAAATATATTGAATACAATGATTAGTAACAGATATTGTACTGTTCAAATTGGATCTATAATCACCGAAAGACAAGTTTTAGTATTCGATTAAATTTTTGTTTAAAATATGAAAAATATTAAGTATTCCAAGTTGGACACAAGACAACGTTGATCGTACTCAAACTTATAATGCAACCATCTCGAATTTATCTAACAAGTATTGTTCACTAAGATGAATTCGATTGTTTTTAAGTGAAGTCTTTTAGATTTTTCTCTGCTAAGTTTGTCTCTGTTATGAAAACAAACTTAATCTCATAAAATTCTTTTGAGAATATCAACGATATTATACGATGGGATAGTCGTCATATGAATTTAACATAAGACACTTATTTTGATAGTCATTGTTACAGTCGACTTTTCTACTCGTATTAAGTGAATATCACACCTCATTACGTGTTTTCTATGCAATACTATTGAAAAGAAATGAATTAGTGTTCGAGAGAGAAACATCGAATTAGCAGCGAACACTTTCGATAGAAGAAATATATTAAACGAGTCCACATACTTAAATTACATTGTAGGGCTCTTTGCGCATTTATTCACAAGAAATCTTTAGATGTCGCGAAAACACATTTATTACTTACATTAAAGAGTTGTTTGAAGAAACACCTAACCTCTATACAGTGAACACTTTTGAAAAGTCTCGATGGTGTTCACTGTATATCTATAAATATAGACGTTTTAAAGTACGCATATGTTCACATGAGGACAAAGAAGTTGACACCTATGTTACATAAAATTTGATGCTTGAAAAAACTCTACTGGATTCTACAGGTCATTTTTTTTCAAAACAATTAACCATTCATAAGAATGTGTGAATAACTTTAAGATTGTGTTCTAATACGAAATCAGTCTTATTTCAATGAATGACAAATATTGTCTATTGTTGTTATTCGTGTACTGCATATAAAAGTAAGAAAATATAGGTAGAATGTAGTAACACAAGTTCTGAAAGAGGTTGACGGAGATTTATACTTATAAAACATAATTTGTTAAAGTTCAGAAAACCTAGATCTGGTGTCTATAACTATCAATAATAAAATTTCAGTAAAAATGAACTAATAAATATATCGAGTTTAATAGTACAACGAGTTTAATGGAATGAATATTAAATTGATCCAAACCGTTCTTATCCAGTACTAATGAACATTGTGTCTAATTTTATTTTCATAGGCTTTCTGATTCTTTAATTATTAGATTCATAGCTTTAGGAATTATTGATTATTTAGATATAAACATGATTAATTTGTTTGATGAACATATAATCTATTTTTTAATCGAATATTTCAATGCCTGAAGATACATTATACTTCAAGCATCTAGATGTTTATGAATATAAATATGGTAGATTTGTATTTTTGTTAAGGTTCTCATGGCAAGCAGAATCCTGAAAAATCATTGAAGAATGATGAGAGTGGATCATTTGATAAAGAAGAGTTGCTGATTGCAGATGATAAACGGCTTGCCGAAACATTGCAATCTATACCGAAACTTATTCAAAATAATCATCAGAAAAATATTCTTCTTACTGGTTCAACAGGATTTCTAGGTTCATATCTTTTAGAAGAATTGATTCAACAAACTGATGCAGATATTTATTGTCTTGTTCGTTCTCTAACATACGCACAAAAATCAAAATCTCGTATTACTTATCTTCTTGGTGATTTAACTCTTCCGAAACTCGGTATCGATGATCAGCAATATTCACAAATAGCATCAGAACTTCGATCCATCTACCACTGTGGAGCATCAGTTAATTTTATAAAACCATATGCTGATCTTCGAACTGCTAATGTACTCGGTACATATGAAGTCATCAAATTAGCATGTTTGGCAAATGCTCGAATTAATTATATATCTACATTGGATGTTATACATCATAGTTATCGAAATGGATATGCTCAAAGTAAAAGAGTTGCTGAACATTTCGTACAAACTGTAAATAAAAATGGATTACCAATATGTATTCTGCGGCCAGGTAAGAGAAACTCAAGTAGATAAACAAGAAAATCTCATTGCTTCCTATTATCTATCAAATAGGTTTAATATCGTGGTCAACATCAACAGGTGATTATAATAAACATGATTGGTTCACTCTTCTTTTCTCAGGTTTGATTGAATTAAATTCAGTTCCTGATGTCGATAGTGTGATCGAGATTACACCAGTTGATTTAATCAGTAGAACTATTGTCAATAGAGGAGAAGCAGTAGAAACAGTAAATACAACTATCAATCTATATGAAACACATCAAATTACATTCAAAGCTGTATGGAAAGAAATCTGTCAACAAAGAAATATTGTTCCACAGTATGATACTGTTGTAGAATGGCGAGAAAAATTACACAAAGAATTCAAAATTAACCCAGAACTATCGAAGAAATTATTTTATTTAGAAACAGCAATTGATGCTTTTCAAGCAAATACAACAATTAACATCGATATTGATCCTCATCTTAATCTAACGCTATTTATATCGGCATTGCTTCGTAGTTGCAATGATCGATAAATCGAAAACTATGAACTTTTATACAATAAACTATTGCTTTGTTGGATTATGCTTAAAGCTTTATAATTCTATTTATTGAATACATATAAAAAAATGAGCACATAAATAAGCAAGTTAATTGTTTTCTCGATAGAAAAACTTCATCTAAAACACATCGAAATAAAAAAGAGTTGATCAATAAAAATGAATTGATTATCATTTCTATGAAAGGATAAGTTTTAATAAGAGAGATCCAAGCAATCACATGACACGTTTGGACTTCTTCCATGTCATCACCAAGTATATTTAAAATCATAACTATATCAATTAATAAAACCTTAAGATTGAAACTAACTGAAAGAATAGTCCAAAGACTATCGCTAAGATGAGATTTCAAAGATTTACATAAAGAGAAATAAAATTCGTAGTTACTCAATTTAGAGAAGCATACGACGGGCTGATTTCGTTCTTGTCCAAGAAACTCTTCAGGTAGTTTAAGATATTTTTATTTGATTTAAGTAAAAATATCAAACCGAAATATCGTCTACACTATTGTATGAAAAGCAATTAGCACAAAGTGTAGAATAAACATAAAAACCTGTGATATGTTGTGGATATGAGGCGTGAGGTTATAGAGAAAAAAATGTTTCAAAGCATCATACAACGCCTTTCAAATGAAGCTAAATCCATTCATTGTCAGACTTGTTCGGAATCTATGACTACATAGATTAGTAAAACCTCAATATTGAAGTATGTCATCTATATAATAGTCAAAGAAGATAATTAAGTAGAAAAATTTTCAAAGATTAATACTAATTATATGAAACATAGTTATTCTATAAATGGTGTAGCACGATCCGGATTTAGGACGAATTTTACATTCTGATCAAGTATAAAATATATGAAAATAATGATTGTATGCATTAGAAATTCAATTTATTTTACAGATAAAAAATGAAGAAGATTTCTACCTTACCAATGTTGAACAATAATTCTAGAGCATGCTTGTAATTGGATAGAAACAAATCGAGATTAATGTAACTATCTAAAGAAGATTTTCAGATCATTAGAGAAATTAATATCAGAAAATTAAAAAAAAAGAATATTTTCGAAGAGAATACCAAAAACAGTACATTTGATATATTTTAAATCGTAGAGTTCTACATCTCTTTTAAATCTGTGACATTTTTTTCAAGTATTATCGAGCTGATCAGTCATTAGCAAAAACAAACTTATGAGTATTCTAAACTATTTTTATTTGGCCTTAGAAAACCATCGGAGAAGTAATCAAATTAAGGAAATAGAAGATCAAACAAAATGAATAGTCAAATTTGATTGAGAGAATAGTTTATCTTTCTCATAAAACAAAATAAAATAAGAAAAAAAATGTTCGTTTTCTAATCATTCCTTCTCAATAATAATTATCATTCTCTTAGACGTAAACTCAATTTCACCGAAAAAAATTCTTTGAATTATCTATCTACTGTTATACTGTAAACTAGAAAATACGTTATAGAGCTTAATAAAAGATACTCTAGGAATACCCATATGAATTCATCGATGAATTTTTAATTCTTTGAAAATGAGATATTTAAAATGGCAAGAACCCAGGTCGAAGCGTACGGGCCGGATCCGGTCGGAATTCATCGGAAATCACCGGATCAGGGAAGCAGTATTCCGGACCGGAAGTTGCTGGAGTTTTCCGCTCACTTTCCTGCCATATCCGCCCGGAAACGGCCGGGAAAGCTGTCAAAAAAAATCTGGTGACTTTCCGCCCGGATCCGTATTTTCGGAACTTGCCGTATATGTCCGGTTCCATAATCACCATTTTCCGTACTGTTCCCGCTGATTCCTATATTGGGAAATGATACTCATATATATATCAACCATATGTAGCAGTTCCGAACTAACAATAGGAATCTCAAGCTGTGCTGAGTCATACGATCTTTTGACTAATAAATCAATCTCTTATTAAAAATAGTGTTTCTTTTTTAGCATTTTCTTACAGCTCATTACTATAAAAAATTTGACCAAAAACCAACGTCTAAAAATAACATCAGAAATTGAAAATATACTATAAATTGATCAAAATTTTGTCACTTAAATTCATTAGGATCTCTTTTAATTAGAAAGTTACAAAAACAACCCCATTTTACAACAGTACATGATATGGAAATTTATGTTAATTATTTCACTACACCAGTATAACATCTTTACAGCTATTTTTTTATCTGCCGCACAATGATCTACCCAAAGACTCATAAAAAACTACCTAAATTTAAGCACAACTAATGAAGCGAATTATGAGACTCCATGAAGGCTTTCATCGATGTAAAAAACATTCATGTCACTCGCACATCTCAGACGTTGATGATTACTGAAAAAAAATCTGACTTCTTCTTACAAAATAACCGAAATGAAGAGTGTGATAATACACTATCTCCTACAACTGACGTTAACGAGAAAAGTTTTCTCCAGAAGATCCTTTGTACTTTACAAATGTTTCATTGAGACTTTAGTTCAACTACTCACTCAACAATTGGTTTTGAACATGTCACTCTATATAGGAGAGCCCATTCAAAATAAATCACACACACACTGCGATACTTTTCCTCGTGTGAAAAATACTTCAGGTAGGATTTTTTTATTGATTTTAGTAAGATGAAAAATCATTTTGAGTCTCATTTGAACTAAACCAAAACGCGAGGTGTAAAGGTAGATTATCCTGTATACATAAGATTGAGACGTAAAGAAAATTTTCTCGTACAGATCTTCTCTAGTATTGAGACGTCTCATTCAGGCTCCCGGTCGACTACCCAATTACCGTTTTGTTTTGAACATGTCAGCTTATATAAGGGATCCCATTTGGGATGTTTCACATACACATTGTAATACTTTTTTTCGTATGAAAAATACTTAAGGTAGGATGTTTTTACTCATTTTAGTGAAACGAAAAATCATTTTCAGTCTCTTTTGAACTTAGGAAAAAAACGAAGTATAAGGGTAGATTATTTTGTATGCATAAGATGAGGGTAAATAAACTTTTTTTGATAAAGATCTTTCATAATATTGAGATGTCTCATTGAGACTTTAGGTCGCTTACCCACTCACCGTTTTGTTTTGAGCATGCCAGCCTATATAAAGGAGCCTGTTTCAAGTATTTCACATACACATGGTAATACTTCTTTCGTATGAAAAATACTTCAGGTAGGATTTTTTTACTCATTTTAGTGAAACGAAAAATCATTTTCACTCTCTTTTGAACTTAGGAAAAAAACGAAGTAAAAGGGTGCATTATTTTTTATGCATAAGGTTAGGGGTAGATAAAATTTTTTGATAAAAATCTTTCATAATATTGAGATGTCTCATTGAGATGTCTCATTGAGATGTCTCATTGAGATGTCTCATTGAGACTTTAGGTCGCTTACCCACTCACCGTTTTGCTTTGAACATGTCAGCCTACATAAGAGAGCCTGTTTCAAGTATTTCACATACACATAGTAATATTTTTTTTCGTATGAAAAATACTTCAGGTAGGATTTTTTTACTCATTTTAGTGAAACGAAAAATCATTTTTAGTCTCTTTTGAACTTAGGAAAAAACGAAGTATAAGGGTAGATTATTTTGTATGCGTAAGGTTAGGGGTAGATAAAATTTTTTTCGTAAAGATCTTTCATAATATTGGGATGTCAGATTGAAACTATAGGCCAATTACCTAGTGACTGTTTTGTTTTGAATGTTTGGGTATATATCTTGGAGTGACTGTTAGATATTGAGAACGTAGGTTTCGATACATTTTCGGTATGATATGTATTTTAGGAAAGGTTTGGTTTCCTAAGCGTTACGGTTAGCTTCACCCTGGGTAGGGGTGTACCGAGCCCGAACCTCTCGGTCTCGGTCGGTCTCGGTCTCGGTCGGTCTCGGTCTCGGTCGGTCTCGGTCTCGGTCGGTCTCGGTCAGTCTCGGTCTCGGTCGGTCTCGGTCTCGGTCGGTCTCGGTTAGTCTCGGTCTCGGTTGGTCTCGGTCTCGGTCTAGTTTCGGTCTCGGTCTAGTCTCGGTCTCGGTCGGTCTCGGTCTCGGTCGGTCTCGGTCTCGGTCGGTCTCGGTCTCGGTCGGTCTCGGTCTCGGTCTCGGTCGGTCTCGGTTAGTCTCGGTCTCGGTCTAGTCTCGGTCTCGGTCTCGGTCAGTCTCGGTCTCGGTCAAGTCTCGGTCTCGGTCAGTCTCGGTCTCATCTTTACGTAATATTTAATATTGAAATTATTTTTATTCTTAGCCTTTGGAATTCTGCTGCGACATGAGAAACTTATCATTTATTTTGTTTTAAACATACCGAGTAATCATCGTTAATTTTATAATCACTTTGACTCCCTTACCAACCTAATGTTAAATCCCAACGTCTTTCTCAAATTGAAGTCATTTGCTGTTCAATATCAAATGAATAAAAGACAATGTCTAAATATTCTGATTTTCACTAGAATCAAAAGTGTTTTGCGTTCCTATTTTATTATTTAAAGGTTTTTTTACAGAAATGTACGCCAAAGAAGTAGATTCCATATGTAACGATAAATTCTAATTATTTTACAAAAAGTATTCATAACGAATAAGAAGTATTCATACAATATGAACCATAAAATGTTTTTTTCATAATTTAAAGAACCAAGTAGAAATTTAGTACAATAGTAATCGAAAAGAATACATAAAAATAAATGATATATAAAAAAAACGTTCTGAAGAAAACTACAACAAATGAACAAACTCTAATCTTTATTTTACATTTCATCGTTAATTTTATCTTTCAAGAAAACTAACATAGAAAGATTTTCCGGAGTTAAACGGTTTCGTTCTTTTCGTCCAAGATAAGCAGCTACACTAAATGTAGATTCAGATGGAACTGATGTACTTGGAATTATTAAGTGTTGTCGAGCTAAAGTTGACAAAAATTTTAACTTATTACTATGAAGATCCCAAAATGCAAATGGGTCATGTTCTTTTGGATGATCTATGTCCATAATTGCATTAAATTCTTGAATTGCTAATGAGCGGTATAATGATAATTCTTGAGAAATCGATAAAGTGGCATCTTCTTTGGTAATACGTGATTGACGTTGACCTACAGATGCCAAAAATCCTTGTAATAAATTTAATGTTGGTTTACGTGGAGCTGTTGTTGCAGCATCAACGTCAAGTGAATTAGAATTTGTTAATGATGCTGTATATTCCTTATGTAACTTTCGAATTTCACGTTCTATTTTGGCACGATCTTTACGGTCCAAAACACCATAACCAATTGGATCATAAAAAGCATAACCCTAAAATTTAGAAAGAATATTGACAGTATATTAAATTGTACTTTCCCATGAAAAGATGAGTTGTCCTTTTGTTCTGAGATTCAAAAATTTTGGTTACTATTTTTGATATATGATTTATAAAAGAAAGTAACTGAATATATTATTGTTTTTAATAATCCAAAGTAACGATTGCTATAAGACTTAAATTCAAAAATTAGTTTCTAGTCTTTTAATAGAGTAGCGAATGTGACTCGTTAAAATACCAACATACAATTGGCTTATTTAAGAGAAAATGTAATCATTCAAATTATAACGTTTTCCTCTGTTATTTTCCTTCATCGAAATCATTTTCAACTGTGATTATTGTATTCTAGTTTTTATTTGAAGTAAACGGCAAGTAATGAGGATTATGTCATACCGATAGATGTCAATAACGAAATTCGACCTAACTATCTACAACCAGTAAGTCGGAGATGCCGTAACCATAAAATATTTACTACTTCCCAAATAGATACAAGTAAAACTAATTACTTGCTGAGTGTATGTATCACTTCGAGAAACGAAATTTTTTTCTCTAGTGCAATTCGTTTTTTGCACCTGTGTTTTGGTCTGACGGAGGTGCTTAAAAAAATCAATCCTTCTAAAATAAAATCTCTTTGAAAGGCTTTTATAAATTAAGAGTGTATAACAAAGCTTGAAAGAAAACAACCTACTTTCAATAATTCATATTGTTCGAAATCATGGTCAAAATATTTCACAATTTGTTCAGCCAACAAATCTTTTAATCGATCAATTTCATTATTTCCAGTTCGTTCTTCAAGATGTTGTTTAAGATTCGTGATAGCAAAATAAGCTAATCCAATTGTACTATACTTTTTACCACTAACTAATTTAGTTGCCTTGAAAAAAGATTGAAGAACTTTTTCTACATTTTCTAATATTGTCCATTCTTCTCTGTTGAGTTCATATTTTATCAATCTAAAATTTAAAATAAAATGTTATTTATTAACTAAATAAAATTTATTGTGTGTTGTTCCATAGAAGTAATAGATGTAATATCTTCAATGACACCTTCTTCCCAATTATCATTAACTAAATCAGCCAGATCGGCAGAATCATCAGAACCATTTGAATCTTCATCACTTGATGAATTTTCATCATCACTATCACCTAATGGTTCTTCTTCATTTACTACAACTGCCACATTTGGTGTTTCATCAGCAGCATCATTGTAAATATTATCAAAATCTTTAAAAAAAAGCAGAAAGTAAGAAAAAATTTTTAAAATTCATATTGTGAAAATATATATTTCTTGCTATTGATAGAAAACGTTTTGTTACTTACCACGAGAATTACTTGAATTACTTGTAGTAGTAGGAGTGTCTTCATGAGATTCTTCATTTGCTTCATCATTTTTTAACGAATCAGTAACCTGTGGTTGTTTTACCCAGAAACATAATGCATTACAAACTATAAGATGCAATTTATGTCCAATACAATGGAATCTCTTTGCATTGAGTGTTTTAAATGCTTTCTTTAAATTGGACGCACCATCACAAGTTATGGTGCGTGTTTTATCATAAACTTGTAATCTTTTAAGTTCTTTTTTAATCGTGTATGCTGTTTGTTCACCTGTGTGTCGTTCAGGAAAAACAGTAAATGATAAAACTTTAGATTTCAACTTTGAACTTGAATTTAAGAAATGTCCTGTCAAACAAATATATGAGTTCATTTTCTTGTCTGACCATAAATCAGTAGTAACAGCAAGATTGTCAATATTTTTTAATTCATTTGAAAGCATTTGTGTATGACTAGCACAAAGTCGTTTTAATTGTCGTTGTACCGTACGACGAGTTGGTGGTTTGTACCCTTAAAAGGATACAAAAATAAAAATTTACAGCTAGTATAAATTTTAATATTAAATGAAGGTGAAATATCGTGTTCTTTATGTATGGTCAGCAACTAAGGCTATGAGAGATTATAAAAAGAATCATTATGAAAACTTGTTATTGTCTTTAAGGAAAAAAAATACTATATGCCACAAAAAAAGAATTTTGTCACGACGTAGACTATACTCTGTTTTGTTTTTTATACTTAAACATATGAAAATTCGATTCATTAATTATTTTGACATAAAACAAAATTTTCTCTATAAGTTAGTATTCATGCCTACCTGGAACAAGTTCTTGTAAGAGACGAAGTATGCCAGGTTTTCGTAAGTCACCAAAATTACGACCATCTTCTATAATGCATTGATATACTAATTCGTTTAATTTTTTTTTTGTTTGATTATCAAATAGTTTTTTAGAATTATTATTTCCATTTGAAGAAAACTTGAGGATTTTAATACATGTTTGTAAATGTCGACGAAGACCGCTTGTTGAATGATCTTTACATGAAATTTCACGATTGCATTTATGGCATCTTGCTTTGCCATTTTGCAATTTAGTTGCATAGTCCCATACTTGTGACTTGGCAAAAACGAGTTCATTTTGTTCTTGCACCTTATCATTTGATGAATCATCATTTTGTATGTGATCGATATTTACTGTAACTGCTGTTTCATTATTGGAATTTGATGATGAAGAAGATTGAATCGATCGTAGTTGTGTTGTAGGCGTAACAAGCTCTTCGTTCAAGATATTATCAAGATGTTGAGCTTGATTTCTTGGTTTATTGGTTGTTTTACGTTTTTTTATTGAATTAAATTTCGAAATTATTTTTGAAGGCATTTTTAAAAATAGGTATTAAAAATTAGCTAAAACACGAGTAAGTTGTACTTCTTTTCACTTCTTGTATATTAATGTTAATAAATCGTTAAGAAGAGAAACGGAGAGAAAGAATTAAAAATAAATTATTCTTTTGCTTTTCTCTAAGGAAAGTTTTCGTCGTCTAGTCATCCTTAATTATAATTAATTCTATATAAACAGTGCAAGTGCACGTTCTCTTTCGACGACAAGTTCGTTAACATTTTTTTTCTCTCGTATTGAACGAAATGAGCATAAACAATATCTAAATTCGCTTGCCTTCTCTATAATCATACTTGGATATTATTCTGTTGAAGCAGCATTCGTCAGTTAAAAATATATATATATAAAATATATATATATATAAATATATATGTAAAAAAATATACTTTTAAATATGTAAATAAATACGTAAAAAAAAGATATATAAAAAAAAAATTATATATATATATAATATATATATAAATATATATGTAAAAAAATATACATTTAAATATGTAAATAAATACGTACAAAAAAGATCTATAAAAAAAAAATTGATATATATATAATATATATATAAATATATATGTAAAAAAAATATATATATGTGTCAGGCAAAATTACAATTTAGGCAGAATTAAACTTAAACTTTAAATTTTTTATTATATTCAGTTCAGTTTTGAATCAAAACAAAACGAAGAGCTATTTAAATTTTTAGTTTATATTTAAGATTTAACAGATTTTAAAATGGAATTTATATATGATTATTTGAAGTAGATTTTATTCAATAGATATTGATTTGTATTTAGGAAGATAGAGAGTTCGCAAGTTGTATTCAATAGAAATCGAATGAAGTTTAGGAAGATGTAGAGTTCGCTAGTTTTTTTCTATTAATATTGATTTGTATGTAGGAAGATATAGAGTTCGCAAGTTGTGTTCAATAGAAATTGAATGAAGTTTAGGAAGATGTAGAGTTCGCTAGCTTTCTTCAATTGAAATTGACTTGTATTTAGGAAGATGTAGAGTTCGCTAGCTTTTTTCTATTAATATTGGCTATATTTCGGAAGATGTACAGTTCGCTAGCTTTCTTCTATTAAAATTGACTTATATTTAGGAAGATGTAGCGTGCGCGAATGTTTGTTATTAAACTTTTGAGGAACCCAAACACACCTTTTTAATTGTTCTGAGAGAAAAAAGGCATCCGAAAAATAAGAGAAAAAAGAAGGAAGATAGAGTTTTTAAGTTAAGATTATTAATTTTATTTTAATAACATTTTGAATCGACATTTCTCACACTTGAAGGAATTACACACGTGTTTTCAGTATGTTTTGAATTTAATTAAGAAATTAATCTGATGTACTCAAATGATAGTTAAATTTTGCCTTGACCTAATAATAAAAATAGATAATGGTCAGTTGATCGGAGCATAACTGCTTTAATTACTCAGTCGATAAAATACTCCCGACCGAAAAAAAGGAGAAGGAGGATGAATTTTTATGGTTGGTCGTAATAGCTGTTTATTCTAACAATCATAATCGGATGATAAACTATATAAGCGTTTGTCATGTCTTCCAAAGTGGGTTCAACATAAATATGATCATACACATCGTACATGGCTTCATATGTTAGTACAAGTTTAGTTTTTTGTCACAGGGTAGGTTCGAAAGAACTGAGAAATTCTACAATTATTTTATTCTGTTTCATAGTAGCTGTTACAATCTAACCTTTAAAACTTATCTCGAGCAGGTGGTTGAAAAAGGATGAAAATTTGTAGATTTATTCTCAGTTTATTTCAGATTAGCTTATATAACCGAACCTTTATGATTTGTCCAGAGCAGGTGGTTGATAGACGAGCAGATACTGTGGAAATGTTTTCAATCTGATTCAAATTAGCTTTTATAACAGAGCTTCTATCATGCAGCTAAAGCAGAGGTTGGAAAAAAAGGAAGAGAAATTGTATAGTTATTTCCAATCAGTTTTAAATTAGACTCTAAACTTAATGTTTGTGAAAGATTGTTTATTATTGAACTATATCGAAAAAAATCTACACATGAAGATGTTTTGTGTATTGTGTCTAACTGAACTATGTTTGTGAATTTCTGTCTAAAAGAATTATTTCAAATTGTTTATAGAATTGTATTCATAATATAATTTATTCTTTTTAATATTTGAGAGATATCAATCTCAACTGAATTCTCATGTCTGTGACACATAAAAATTGACCATATTTTCGATCAAATATATCGACCAAAACTACAATTTCCCGATTAGTTTAATAATTTCGGAAGAATTGTCATTATATATATGACGTTACTCCTTTGGCAGGCTCCTATTATGGAGAGGTCTTCAGATGTGGAGTATTTTTGATTTATGAAGTTTACGAGATAATCTTTTCAAATTATACAAGCAAGTTGACAAAAAGTAGATTGTTTTACTAGTCTCTAGTAGAGTCTTAAAAAATACTTTTCTTGGACTCTGCTGGGTTTAAATTTTGAAAAACCAAAACCGTGTTTATTATTGGTGTACATATCTAATTGAATTATTAAAAATTATTATTCCATCAATTTATTTAAAGAAATGATTATTTTTTTTTAATAGCGAAAGTTAGAATGTATTTAAAAAGTCGCGCCTAATTGAAAACAAATTCTGCCTAAGTTTAATTTTGCCTAAAGTTCAATTTTGCCTGTGACATATATATAAATTAGAAACATCCAATTTTCAAATTTAAACCAAAGAATCCTCGATAAAAGTCGATTAATCCTAGAATCATAACAGATTCGCGAAATTTCTGGAAAATTAACACAAAGTTCATTGCGATAGAACTTCAGTGAAATTTCACCCAGACGCCTCCTCCCTACTCCTATTAATGGTAACAGCACTCTTTAAAAATGCCTCTGAACTCAGATAAGCACCATGGAAAATTTCGTAATGCTAGCTAATTCAACACAATCTGGGTGAGACTTCACCCGCACCCTCGATGGGTGACCCTGCCATGACCTTCCTCTGGGCCTGGGGACGTACCATGGAAAGTTTGGTGACGCTAGCTTGTACAGGGGCCGAATGGATAGCGAACAGACAAACTTTCTTCTTTATATATATAGATTCTCTAAATGTCTGTTAAAAGATTGATAGTATAATTGAACTGACACTTTCATTTCAACTATATTTTAGACTGTTTCAGTCTCCAATGAACTAACGCCAACTACGCCAACACGTCGAAGACTTTTGTCCAATAGAGTCCCTTCTTCAAGTGCTGTCCAACAGCAGGTGAAGGATGAAATAGATGCGCAACGTCAATTTAACAAGATAATTCGCCGTTGTCAAAAAGTAAGTCTATCATTGCTAGGAATATTTGAAAAAAACTATCGATTGATGATTCTTTTTAGAATCGAACTCACTTTGTTGATGATCAATTTTTGCCATTACCTCGTTCAATAGGTAGCGAATCGACGATTGTTCCTATTTCTCAATGGTTACGAATTCGCGACATATCTTCAAGTAATGATGATGCTGAGACTGCATGGACAATCATGTCGAATCCACAGCCGGATGATGTCCAACAAGGTTATTTGGGGAATTGTTGGTTTTTGGCAGCATTAACACTTATTACAGAAAGACCTCGGATACTTTCTCACATTCTCCTGACATCGACAGTGAATGAAGAAGGTGTTTATTTAGTACGCTTATGTCACAATGGATTGTGGAAAATAGTCTTACTTGATGATTGTTTCCCGTGTACGGAAAACAAGCAACTTGCATTTGCGAAGGTTAGATAATTGTGTGGAGTGGGATGCTTTGATCATTGATCTTTTAGGCTAGACGTCGACAATTGTTCGTCCCATTGATTGAAAAAGCGTGTGCAAAAGTTTGGGGTTCTTACAACGATTTGTATTTCGGTCATATGAGTGAAGCACTACAACTTTTAACAGGAGCACCATCAGAGGATATTCAACTAAATACAACAAACAATCACGATGACGATAGTGAAGACTTACTCTGGGCAAAACTCATTTCGGCATGCGAGGCCAAGTTTGTTGATCAATTTTTTTTAAAACTCTATTTTAGTATACGCAAACGACGTTTTCCGCAGAGCTTTCAAAGGGGAAAGATCTGAATTTAATAGAGGGTTAAAGATATTTGATTTGCGCTTCAGAAACGATCAAACGAGAGTGTTTCTTTGTAAGAAAAGAAAGTCTAAGTTGAACATTCTTATTATTCATGATTCTGACTTATCGAAAAATCTTTATTTTGTTGAACAACAATCAAATTCCGCTTTTCTATGAAACTGAATATTAATATCCTCCCGGCTAAAATAAACGGAACAGCTTATTTTTCCAATTTTTCCCCACTCCTACCTTCGTTTGCGCTCATTTTTCTAACATAGTTGCATCCTTGATTATTTGATCTGTCCTGAAAATTTCAGCCATATAACACGAGTTATCACTGAGAAAATTGAAAATCTCTGTTGTACACTTATATACCAGTGAAACGAAAAAATTATGTAGCGATGCGATTTTTTATTTAGCCATCGTATTTTTAAAAAGTAATTACATATTTGAAATCAGCGTCAAATTCTGAATCAAGTGGCATATTTTTTTCTATTAAA
>JAJEKB010012728.1:0-17174 GCA_022393335.1 Macrotrachela quadricornifera
ATAATCGGCGCAAATCTTCTGGAATCCCGACTAGGTTTACTAACGGCAGAAGCTGCGGCATTTAATAATGGTTTAGTTATTTTATTTTTAATCTATCCACTCGGTGGAATAAGTGGTGCACACTTCAATCCTGTGGTGACACTCACATTTACGATGCGCCGTGTTTTTCCACTGACTTGGTTACCGTTTTACACGTTATCGCAGTTTGGTGGATCAATTGTTGCTGGACTGCTTATACGGGGTCTATTCGGTGGAGAGTATGCATCCTTAGGCACTAGCAGTGTGGATACGGTAGTATCGACTGTGGCTAATGGTTTTAAATGGGAAATCTTTTTAACATTCTGCCTAGTATTTGTTATCTTACAAACTGCCACAAAAGCAGCTATCATCGGCTCGCAAGCGGCTATGGCTGTAGATTCTGTTCTGGCCGTTGAGTCGTTAATCGGCGGACCGAAATCAACTGCATCAATGAACCCTTGGCGTACACTTGGTCCAGCCATCGTAAATAATGCTCCTGATGGACGTCACAGCTTATGGATCTACATTGCCGGACCAGTACTTGGCAGTTGTTTGGCATATCTGGCGGTGAGCTTGGTGCAAGGTTTTGGTACGCAAAAAAATGAAATCACTTCAGCCCATGGTGAAGCACTGAATGGTGAACCTGTCATGGATGACGCAGATGCCTCTTGAGGTGTGGTATATTGAGTGAATAAACAATATTTATTTCATCTTTCGACAATTTATGAAGACTTTTAATTTTTTAATATCTTCAAAAAATAAAAATCTCCCAAATTCTGGGCTCGCGTTTTATGTGACACTAGCAGCAAACCATGATCGCCGCTAACACAGTGTGATGAGTGTGACATATAGAAAATCCTCTCTAAGCTGAATACCAACGGTACCAAGCGAAATCGTTCAGTATCGCGGTGTGTTCATAAACGAAAAGTGTCAGTAGTAAGGTGAAAGTAAATAAGAGAGAGAGAGATCAAATTGTGCTTAGGCTGCAATGCTTTTATTAAGATGAAGGGTGGTGTTTTCGCTGAGACTACTGGATACTCAGGTAGAATCTATATGAGTGAATGAAAAGTGTACTCATGATTTGCATAAAAACTGCTTTGAATAAGTCGAAAGTAGATCTTCGATTCGATGTGCTAGATTGTAGATACACATCAATTATTTTAGACTGTAATTGCGTCCTGTACAGGTGTAATTATGAAAGGTTGTGTGGTGAATAATGGATGTAATTGACGTACAATCTGCAATGCTTTACAAAATGAGGATGGTTGTTTGCGAATCATGTTTTTATCGAACTGTAAATCTTCACTGTGGATATATTTGTTTTTTCTCTTCTCTCGATCTTCTGTTGTTTATGTTTACATGTATATGTATATACACCCATGTATTCTTCCTTTGAAACTGTTTGGCTTTTCCAATAAAAGAAGCCATTTTGATATTGAAGCATTCGATTTTGTTTCGACTAATGGGAAAAACATCGGATTCAGCAAATAGAAATTCACTGGAGAATCAAACCAAAGACAAATCTGATTCATCGGCTCCTAGAAGTTCTTCAAGTTCAATTCAACGACAAAGAAATTCACGTGGTAAAGGCGTTCGATAAGTCCCCGCCATAGCAGCTGCACTAAGGGACACCGTTCTCAATCAACCCAGATCGTCAAGTGATATCAGTGATGATGAACGATTGAAAACGCAGACAGGTTCCCACATTGTTCTTCATCGAGTTTCATCTGTCCATCAATTTGCAATGTAATTGGCAAGAAATGAATATCAATGCAAGTTATGTTCCAAGGTACGATTCCACAACCGTCGACAAATGTTCCCGTAAAAGTCGAGATCGTAAAAATGACGTATTCTTTCGAAATAGTTGATTTCTCTAGCCATTTCCATTGAAAGATGATTAGAAAAGAATGCTGCTATCTGTTTTCTATTTTTCTCTGTTAAGATTGTTCGGTGTTCTATGGATACATATAGCAACATCAGACGGTATTCGGCTCTACACCATGGGAAGATTGAATTAGTTTGCAAGAGCCATCGATTACCACGCGTGCCTATTTCAACAGAAAAGAAACGTCAGTTAGATGCGGCAGCCATTGAATGTATTATTGCCGATGCTCGATCGTGGAGTGATTTCCAACGGCCTGGAATGAGTAAGTTTTTCTCGATTGCTGCTCCCGGATACTTAGGGCCGTCGAGTGGAAGTGTCCAACAACGATTAACCAAGCTTTATCTTGAGAAGTCTTACGCCTTCGAGAATGTATTATCCGAAATGCCTGATATATCTATTACTCTTGACTTTTGGAAAAGCTCAAGGTCTCATCATGATTTAGGCATGACAGTGCATTGGATTGATTTAAATTTTAATCTGTATGGAAAAGTATTGGGCTTCCGTAAATTCAAAGGTTGTCACATGAAACGGGTATTGGTTCAATATAATCTTTTGAATAAGATCAGTGCCGCAACAATCGATAATGGATCGAATATCAAAGCAGCCAGTGATGATACCCGTGTTTTTGGTACTCGCTTTCATTGTTTAGGCCATGCTCTGAATCGGATGGTTCACGGAGGGTTATGTTCTTGGTCAAAGAAAGGATCAGTGATCGATTTTAATGATGGTCGATTTTCGAAAGATCGGTAAGATTGCCTTCTTGACATATCAAGAAACTTCTTCAGAGTAAAGTTTTTCGATAGTGATTCAGCTGATTCAGACAATGATGTTCAGCAGAACTTTTCACACTCGTTGCAGCTTTACTTCAAGGTCTTGAGGGTGAGGGGCGAGGGGGTGAGTTATAAAAGCACACCGTGATCGCGATTTCGACCTTGCTTAAGGGTCTCATCAGACGGTTTTATTCTATACTTTTTTTCGGTTTTTTTTGTGTAATTGATGAGAGATGAGATTTTCGTAGAGAACTTTACTTTGGGCAATCGAAAAATAATGTGTAAGACTTTTGTACTTTATAACGATCCTATAGAAATTGTCTTTTGTATAAACTATGCAAGAGAAAAGAAGTCTCTGTTTTTCTATGCTATTTGATCGTAGTTGAACTAATATCATTTGAATAATGTAGACGAGAAAAACTATTTTTGTTGTAAATAAGCTGGTAAAATTTGAATTACAATGGAGATGGCACTCTAGAAAGAGGCACCTTTGTGCTTCATTTTATCAGCACTTATTATATTGAATGAAAAAAAACAAAATATGGCGCAAGATATAGTATGAAAAAGCCTACTATTTGTAAAAGATCGCTTATCCGGTTGTTGCACTTCTTGTTTTCAAAGGGAAAAAAGTTTTGAGTTCAGAAATTTCAATGCTTCAAAATGAGATTGTGTTGTTTCTTAAGCGATGAATTTTATTTTTTTCTGTATCATCTTTTTATAGCTGATCGCTGTAAATTGTCGAGCCTCTCAGGCTGCATTTTGTGGCATACTTAATTTTGTTAATGCAATGTATTAAATGGTAATAAAGTGGAAGTGAACGCAGGATACTCTTTATGATCTATTATAACCATCACATTTTCTAACGAAACGGATTTTATCAAAAGTATACTTTCATTATATTAGTTGATATATGATCAAATAGCATAGAAAAATAGAACATTCTTTTCTCTGTCAGATTTTGTGGAAAGAATATTACTTTAAGTTTGCTATACTGTATTAAAGTGTCACTCGCATTACTTTGAACTGCCCTAAGTAGATGTTATTTGATGATGTAGAAAAATCGTTTTAAAGCTTCTTCAAATGTTGTGAAAGAAAATTTGTGTAATAGCATATGTGGTATTTAATGGTTTTATTCTTTATGAGTATATGTATAACAAAAAAAGTGAACCAAGAAGTTAACTAAGTTTATATGAAAAATTGTGTAAAGTGTTTTTGTAGCGTGACGTTGAATCTTCATTTTTATTGTTCCTGTTGAATCAGATCGTTGGAAGTTGTCGATCATTGTCCGCAGTTCGGAGTGGCGCTTTCGGTTTCGTTTTCTTCGTCGGATTCACTTTCATAACTTTGATTAACATGTTGTTCATTTCGTGGTTCGGTACTGTTAGTTGCCTTGGTTAATGTGTCACCGTTTTGGTGTTTGTCGTTTTCTTTTGTCGGTGATAATTGAGGAGAATTATGTAAATGAATATTGTTGGTAATCGTGATTTGAATTTGTTTTGGTTGACGGTCCTTGTTGTTTTGAAAAACTAGGAAGAAGCATTAGGTTATTTGTCATTTTATTTAAACAGTCATATTCTTTGTTTTTGTGGTCCATGATACTTACAAAGGTTGTTTTCGATGAATGGGTTTTTGATTATTCGCTATTTGATTAATATCTGTTGAATTGTTTGCCATTGAATTAAATTCGTTAAAGAAAATCTGGAATGAATGAGCGTTATTGGATTGTTTAAGTTTATTTTTTGATTGTATATGACAGGTGCGTTATATAGAAAATGATCTTACCTTTGTGTCGTTGGAAAGTTGAATAGAATTGAAAAATATGAAGAATCAAGTTATCTACAATAAATGAAAGGAAAAGTAGACGTATATTTTCTTGATGATAGGAAATGTTTGAGAAGTTATGTTTTTGTTTTTCATAAAAATGTTGAACATATTTTACAACAGAAAAGTTGATCTATAGATATAATGTTTGTTGAGTTCAGTTTTGAGCAGCTGGTGGGTTGATAATGAGTACAGCTGTGAATATACGTGATTGATCTTCGTCAAGAGCCCATTTAAGCACTTGACAATGTAAATAGTGTCAATGTGGCTCACACATATAATCGGAAAGCATGTCTTCGATTTTAGCATATAATTCATCGGCTTCTTTCACTATTGAACTTGTTGATCCTATTGAAATCGATGATCTCCAAGAGACGAATGACGTTGCTGGTGAGGATACCACGTCACTATTATTGTTGGTATCAATAGGTATTTCTTGTTGTTCCCGTTGATTGTTAATTTGAGCTGTTAATGGTGGATTGAATGAATTCATTAATTGATTTGAATGATTATGATTGTTATTTTGTTGAATATTTGGATCAGTCATTTATGGAATAGTTGGATCTATGTGGTTTAGATATGAGAGTAAAATATTATTCTATATGTGAAAGAGTTATGCTTACATGTTTGATTAAAATGCTTTGAAATTTTGAGATTATATAATATTTGAAAAGCTTCTATGAAAGAAATATGTGAAATCTACAATATAGAAGAATTTTATTTTTCAGAAATAATTTAGGAATGAAATATCTTTATGTGAAAATTTAATCACAATATATATCAGAATGTTTGACAATATAAGAAAAGGAGTACAATAAACAACAATACAAGTTATAGATTATTGTCAATCAAGTCTGAGGACGTCGGCGTACTAATTCTTGAGTTAAATTTTCACTGTTTCGATTTCCAACAATAAGTCTTGTATGGATAACTGGCGTACGTTGAAATATTTTATTCCATAATTCATGAATATCTTTTTTATATGTTGGAAATCGTTCCTCATGCGTGTAATGAATAATAAGATTGTTAATCCATTTCGATTCTTTTTCAAGTTGTCCTTTAATTAATAAATCAGTCATTTCTTCTTTGGAATTAGGAGCCATTGTTTTTGATAATCGTGAAGCTATTTGATATTCAGAAATAGTTGGCTTATATAATGATTGACGACGTATGGTAGTATAATCATTTTCATTTTGAATCATTGGTAGAACCGATGATGTGACCATATAATCATTGAAAAATTTCTTAAACCGACTATAAATGAATCTTGATGGATAGCTATAATTAAAAATGAAGTAGTGTAAGAATCGAAATGAAAACTGAATAATTACCCATTATAGAGTAACATTAAATTGATTGAACGTCGTTCTTCATTAAATACTGATAAGTTAGATGAATAATGAACTGCTCGTAGAAGTGCAGTATCAATAATATTTCGGAAAATATGTCGTGTATGATCAGATTGAAATGGTACAACATATGGTTCAGCTGCTTCTTTATGATAGACTGATGTAACCAATTCACTATTAGCGTTTTCAAGAAACACATCCGGAAATGATACACTCGTGCCAGTTTGACGAGCTAATTTAATATTTGGATGATAATTATTCGCTTCATCTAATAATTGATTAATTTTATCTAATGTTTCATTTGATGTAAAGAAAATATGATCAATATATCTAAGAATAATATTATATAAAATCAATACTACTTCATTAAAAAATGATACATACCGACCATAAATTTCATTCAATGCTTGTTGTCGTTGAATGAATTTTTGTTCCTATTTCCACATGAAAATATTTGCTAATGTTAAAGTAAATGCTGAACCCATTGCACCGCCAATAATTTGTCGATAGAATTTCTTTTCATAAATAAAAACATTTTCTGTAAGAACAATTCGAGCTAATTTTCGAATGGCATCAATTGGAATGCCTTTCACTTTATGATAACCGTGTTCGAGGAGAAATTCTGTAAGAATATTTAACGATTCTTTTTGTGGTAACATTGTATATAAATCTGTGATATCAAATGTACATAAATAAGTCGTTGAATGAAGGTAACCATTTTCAACATATATTTGAAGACGACGAATCAAATCAACACCATTAATAATTGTTGTTGAACGAATATGTTTATCAAATAATGGACGAAGTATTTCATCTAATAACTTTGAAATACCAGTTGTTGGGTTATTCGATGATGAAACAATTGTTCTTAATGGTGTTCCTTCCTTTTTTTCAGAAGAAAAGAAAATGTAAAGAGAGCAGTAGAAAAAATATTGTTCAAAAATCTACCTTATGTGGTTTTGGAATAAAATATAAATAAGCTAATGCAACTTTGTATCGTTTTGGCATCATTTTATTAAGTTGTCATGCTAGAATTTGTTTCCTGGACCGAAGAGTGTTAAGTAAATGAACATCTTTATCAAATACTGTCCAAAATGGATCATTTTCTAATTCAATATAGGCCTGTGTTTTTTGTCGATAAGTTTCAGCTTTTTGTTCATAATCTGTGATATGACCAATATGAAAAATACTACTATTATCTGTAACATGAAAAATATAGTTTTCCTTTTTTAAACGATATTGAATTGATTTCATTAATTTCAATTCTTTTCAAGCACGATATATCTGCAGATAAGATAATGGAGCCATATATTTTTCATATAAATATGTTGCAAATTGTTCAGAAAATTGTTTAATAATTGTTGACGTAATTGGCATATAATGAACACGTACAAGATAATGTATAATAACATCAAGAACGCTATTATATTCTTTTTCTATTTGTTTTTCTTTATATTTATTAGACTTCAAATAAGTTTGATTTGGTATGATATAATTTGGACCTTAATGTAAGAAAATATTAGGGAAAGTTTTTTGTATTACTTCTGACTTACCATTATGAGAAAGAAAATCTAATTGAACATGATTTAATGAAGCTTTTGGTAGATCAACAATAATTTGTGGATAAACATTGATTATTTTCATTTTTGATAATGAATCATGACGATACTGACGCATTAATTTGACATGAAGACAAGATTCTTTATAACGAATTTGACATATAAATCTATTTGTATAATTATTTAAATATAATGTTAGACAATACATTAATATATCTGTTTGTTTCTTTTGAGAAGTAGAAGTTGGATTTAAAATTTGTGATTGTAATGAAGTTAAATCTTGTTGATATAATTGTTCATAATATTGAATTTTTATTTCAAATCCTCCAATTTTTTATTAAGCATTTTACGTTTGAATTCTTGTATTAATTTGTTACGTTTATTTTTCGATTGTTCCTGAATATGATCAACTTGAGTAGAATCGAATGATTTGGGTAATTTATGACATAGAATACGTTGTGAGAACATAACTAAATCTTCGAAGACTTCCAATTGTTTCTTCCGAATAGTTGTCAAATGGTTGATTGTTTGAAACTAGAAAATAAAAAAGGATAGAACATATATAAAATGGCATTTTTTGTTTTTACCTGCTCAGCAGTCAAATAATAATAAGATAATTGTTTATATACTTCTTTTTCATGTATAATATTTTTAATTTTGTTTGCTTGATATTGAACTGTTCTTAACAAATCAATATGATGTAAATGAACAAATTCTTTCAATCTCTTATCAATTATTTCTAATGCAGGTAGTGTGCATCGACAATAAGATGATTGTGTATTTAATTGTTCTGTATATTGGTTGATTTTCTTTCGTAATAATCTTAAATAATCTTCTATATTTTTCTCAATTATACTATGGTCATTTGATTGCATAATCTTTATAATATCATCCTTCAAAATAATGCAACCTTTAAGTATAGATAGTTAAAGATAATTTTTGTCTTCATACTTACATGCCAAATTTGAAATTTGTAACCCTGATCAAAGTAAGTTTGATATAAATAAACAAGTTGATTAAGTCAAAACTGTTGATCAACTATTTGGAGTCGAGATAATATAAAACTTTGTTCCTTTTTATTTTTTAATGTGGAATTGAATTGAATACGTAATGAATGTAAAAGTAAATTTCTTGGCATTTTTAAATATTTTGATGGTCTATACAAAACCAAATCATCAGGATCTGGTTGACTAGGAGTATGTGTATTAGATAAAATTATTTCATTTGTTAGATTCTTCACCTTTTTAGATGTTCTCTTTTGGGATATAGGTAATTGACTCATTGATGTGATTGAATTATTTAATAAATTTTGTTCCGATAAATCTCTCTTTCGCTTATTTGAGTCTTTTATCTGATTTTTAATTGTTTGCTTATTTGATAATTGTTTAGATATTGTATGATTCCTTTTTTGAATTAAGAAATTAATTTCTTGTTGATTTAAACCACGTGTTCGACATTTTCTTTTGAACCGTTGTAATTTTCGATTACCATGACATTTTAATTTTTCTGAACATTAGGATTTTGTACTTCGCTCGTAAGAACTTGTGTTGGAGATAATATTTCCCACCATCGATCTTGTGCATCTTGTAATAACCCATGATCAGAATATAAATTGTGATCATTTATATTAGCCATTCAAGAATAATGTAGTGGAAAAAGAAAAATAAATAAATTTTAATCTAGAAAAAAATGAGAAAATATGTTTCAATGGAGATATTTTTTAATCATGAAAATAGTGTTTCATAAAAGTAAAAACAAAAGGAATAAATCGAAGAATAGTTATGTAAGACCTTTATTAAAATACAAAATGTCAGTTCAAAAAAGAATCGATAATGTATATCATAAGGTGAAGAGTATCAATTATCAATTTTATCCATTCGTTCATGTATGACCATGTCAACGCCTGGAAGTACTAATGATGGAATAATTGCTGCAGTTATTCTTCCTTTGGTTGAAGGTGATAATGGTATCATTGAATGGCATCCGAACAATGTAGATAATGGAGTTAATGAGTTCAGATGAACAGTCGATGCTTTTGCTTGAGTAGAATTTGTATTTTGTTCCAAACTTGTATCTAGAAGAATATTTAAATATAACTATTAATGCATAATAGAGCACTAGATATCTTTTTTAATCATATATCTCAGTTAATTCTTTAGCAATTCCTATTGTAGATAATTTGGGTAAATCAGCCATTTTACCAATATGAAGAATATATTCAAAGATAATATATAAAGTAATATTAACTTTTTGAAATAGTCTATTACTTTATCTAAAAAAAAATCAATGAGTGTATAAATAAAGATAGAGAACGAAGATATGAGAACAATATATGCATTTATGATAAATGTACAGAGCGAGATACATGAAACTATACAACATATAAAAATGAAGTTATTTCACGATTCAGACAAGATTCTTAGGAAATGAAGGTATCCTATGAAGTATGATGAAACATACAAAAAATGTAAAGAAAGAATTGTCTGAAGGTGTGTCATATGCTATGATATTATTCTGGCCATTGAGGATTTTCAGGCCATGGTAAATCAATATAAATATAATTTTCCATCATGTTGTAATCTTCAAAATCTAATGGTGGCATATAATACAATTCATTATTTTCTGCATCCTGATCAGTCGATAATGTTTGTTTTTGTGAATTTTCTAATGTTTTTTCTTGCTCTTCTCGTGATTCTCGTATTTGCTGATCGACTAGTTCTTTCATATTTGTATTTGAATCATGATCTTGGTCATCAATCTAAAAAGAAATTATTTGAGAAAAACAGACACATAAATAAGATTTGAAGCTTTCATTGGTTTTGTTTAATTTTAACTTTGCATCGTGGAATTCTAATATAACATTTCATACAATCATATAATTGAACCGTCACCTTTGTTGCTTGAAGTAGTCCATAATCATCCAAAGGTTCTTTTTCATTTATTATCGATGACGTGATCATAGTCTGATTGTACAATGCATGTGACTATTTCAATGAGACCAAAGAAAATTATTTCATTTCATACATTTTCTTTTTCTTTGCTTGTATACTTAATTGATCTGATAGATAATTATTTCTATCGGATAAATCATAATTTTCTACAAAAAATAAGAAACTGTAGGCCAGAAAGGATTAATAATATTACTAGAAATTTTTTGTTGTTGCCGTTCTTGAAGTTGATCCGACATACCTTTTCGACAAATGAATACTACAAAAGAATAATTTCTAGAAAAAACAAACATAGACAATAGATCGTGATAAAGTTTTAGAGAAAAGATTGCAGTGAACTAGATATAAATGAAACGGTATATGGATTTAAATGTCCTATTTATTTTCAAAAAGATAGTTCATTAAATAACAAAAAACATATAATGAAGAGTCACAACAATAAAAATCAAGATAAATGTTGGTATAAGTTTTTAGGATAGTGCATATGTCGCGACTAAATAATAGAAAAGACAAAATAAATAAATATATTGATAAGATAGTGCTTGTGGCTACTTAATAGTACTTATTATTATAATTCATGATTTTCATTGTATTGTTCAAGTTGTTCTTTTGTCCAATTCGATTCTAAGACCATTAATAATTTAGTTACAGCAAAGCAATCATTTACAGCATAAAGTATACGATCTTGAAGATTTTTCTTTTGTCTTTGATTTAATATTGTATATTGTTGTAGATATGTAATATCAATACAACGTCTCCAATTAGTTTTGGTACAACTTTTAACAAGAAATTGTTTAAATGTATAGAAAATTGCTTTTTGAAGTGACCATAAATCATTTTTATTTTTTATTGGTCGATGTAAACATGTACATTATATATGATCATGATCGAATGTAGCTCACGGGATTCTATTCGTTTATTCCTACTTCGTGATATTGTTCAAAGTAACTGTGGCATGATTTGCGATGTCTGATAGCTATAGCTGTCGAAGGCAGCTAAATCTTGAATTTTTTTGGGAAAAAAATATTTATCCAGTTTGACATGGCGTTGTTGCAGCTTTCTCGAAAACATAGACTATTTTGAGCCTTCTCAAGCCTTCGCTTCTTCAAATCAGGGGAGACCCGAGCTTCTCCAAGCCCGATGGCTCGGCCGCCGATAAAAGTATCTTATTGGTTGCACTTTCATAAATTCTTACACAGTGATAAAACTAAAAAGCGTTTTAAGGGTTTATTATTTTTTCCAATGGACTTCTGGAACGATATATTACCTTTATTACCGTGCAAGAATTTATGAAAGTGCAATCAATAAGATACCTTTAAGGGTTTATGAGATTGATATGTATGGTAGAAGGATTTAGGAAGGTGTCTTGTATTGTTTATTATTCTACGCTTTTTTTACAGTGTAGATTAATTATTTGCCAAAAAGCAGTCTGAATGTGTACAACAGTAAGAAAGCTTGATTATTTATACCACAACGATTTTCAAGTTGTCAAGCAGGTTTTTCCTTATTTGTCTACATCAAAACAAGTTCAGATGATCCTTATTTTCTTCTATAGTTTAAGTAGATAGTTCCGTTTTTGGATTTAGGAGAATTATTTCACCAGAGTGGAAAAGCTGTCAAAAATAAGGTTATTCTTCAATTTTAAGACGAAATGCAGCTTTTTTAAATTAGGACTATCAGAAACCCTAGAATACATACTACTCTATTCAAATACAAACGTTTATTCCGAAAATATGATTATTCAATATCGACAATGTTTTTCAGTCCCATCTACTCATTATAGCTCTCAGTAATTTTGAATTCGCGATAAAAATCTAATTTAAACTATTTATAAATATTTTGTTATTGGCTTTTGTGTTGTCTTAGATCGCAAGAAATAAAACAAGACCAATTATAGTTATCTCATGTTTGTTTTTGCAGTGAATTCGGATCTCACTCATAATTAAATAGGTGATATCTGATTTGCTATATGGTTTAACCACATATATTAGGTAAATATCTACTATCTGCCTTCCGGCACAGTGTTCGACTGAGGTTGGTGCACCAAATGTGCATGAAATCAAAACTTCATGTCAAGAAATCAATGATTTCAGTTGAAATAATGATTTCTCTATTTCGAATATTAAACGACCATTCGTAGAGTTACTAAGCAAATTGTTAATGTCTGAAAAAGCTCGCTTTGATTGACCAAATATTATTGCATTTTGCGATTCAAATCTGGTCGAATCATGTGATAGTCGAGTGGAGTTACAAAAGAATGAACTTATGTCAGACCCTCTTCTGGTTAGAATCCTAAATGAAGACAATAAGTGTATATCTTCTATGTACGTCTCGCGAAAGAACTCTCCAAAATCACTAAAAGCCTTTGACATGACAATTTCTCCATAAGTACGACCTAATTGGACTAGAAAAGGACCAAACAAGTCAGAAATCATGACTCAGAATTGATGTGATTTCTCTACGAAAGTTGTCACGGTTCTACTGGATTCTTGACTGGTGGCTAAGTATGTACATAAAGTATTGAATGACAAAGTTCTGACTTGAAATTTTGCTCGTAGGTAGGTCTCGTGATCCTTAATATATGTTAAATGCTTTAGTAAAAACAGACGCTTCTCAAAATAATGAATATACAAAAAGGCTCGATGCTTTCGAATTTCTCTATGAAATACTGATATTTCTTCCAAACTCAATGTCTTGAAAATGACATCCAATTTCCCTATAAATTTCAGAAAATTATACATGGTCAAAGTTCTCTGAGTTGTTGTTATTTCTGAAATATTGAAAATTTGAGGTCACAGAATTATATCTAAATTAGTTACAACTTCTCTGTAGTCTTCCGTCTCACAGAAATTTGAAAATTTTGGTACACCCAATTCAAAACTCGTACCACTTTGAGATTTGTCACTCCTTGTTCAAATTAGGAGAAGCTCGAGCCTAATGGCTCCGGTGCCTATGCATAAAAGCACTACTTGCGTTGCGATTTTTCGAAGCTATTGCTCAATTATAAACTATGATCTGCTGATCTGAATATGACTTCCAAGAGCTTAAATGAAGTTAGCACTAGATTCGGTAATTCTTGTCCTGATTTTCTTGGTGACTTTTGCTGTCGTTCCAGCCGGTTGTCCTGGATGCAGAATTCAATTTTGAATCCATCATATCATTGTTGCAGGCGACTATCGAACAAAAACTAGCATTTCACAATAAATATTGTATATGTTGTGTTCGTATGGCATAAAAACTCTCCAAATCTAGTTTTTCGACAGAATTTAATTTTTTGCCCGAAGACCGCCTGTAATTATGATATCATTGAGTTCAAAATAAAATTCTGCATCCAGAACAACCGACTAGAACGATAGATATAATATACTCGAATTTCATTCAGATTATACTCTGGTATTTGCTTAAAAGTGTTTACCGACCCATTTCCCCTCTCCCATAGACCGTTATAGACAGCGTAGCAGACCAGTATTGGGAGGAGACGAAGGTTATTGAGCACTCTTATATATTAGTAGGAAGCGATTGCAATCCATAAGTAGGCTCTTCTAAGAACGAGAAACAGTGTATTAGCTTTAAATATCATTCAAAAGATTCCAGACTATTCTAAATGATCTTGCTAACATAGAATTTTCACTGAGAATTGTAAAATGTTTTCTCTAAATATAGTGACATGAAGGGAAGTATTTGACCTACATATTTTAGTCCTAAAGCACCTCAACTAGAAAGGTCATTTTTGACAAAATCAAAAGAATAAAAGCTTATTCTAGTGTACCCTCGATCAATACAAGAGTAATACAAAATAGTTTGGATAACTTTGTGAGCATCAGGCTATGAAGATTTTGATGACTGTGTTCATTTTGTATCTGTCATTGACAACTGATGCATCGCCCTTACTTCAACCAGTGAATACAACATTAAATTACACCGCACGAAATTTGATATGTCTACGGTCAACCAGGACTACACATATGAATGGCACGTATATTCTCAATAGCACGGCCATTCTATTTGACACAGCTGATTACTGTACCATATCGCAAACGACTTATCTTCACAATGGTCAGATTGAAGTATCTACAGGAAGTTAACTCATAGAAAGAATTAATACCCTTCGTATAACTGCTATTACTCGTTGTGGGTTTTCATCTTCAATGGACATCGGATATGGTTCATGCACAATCCAACCATGCGAATCAGACAAGATCTGCCCCACCTCCTCAACTACCAATTTTTCTGCGTACATTAACTGATTTCATAACATGTCAGGATTCTGATGCGATCCGGCTTTGTCAGATACTTAATGCCAGCCGTTCTTCGATAAATATTTCTGCTTGTGTTGATTATATGTCAACATATAGTGTTCTATGTCACATAAGCTATTATACGGGATCGAATACGTCTTAGATGTCAACAATACAAGATTACTATACGTCTGCTTTCGGAAGTATTTCCAACGCTTTGCTATATCCTAATATGAACATCACTCCTGTATATGAAGCTTTGACAACCGTAATGGCAACTTATTGGTATAACCCATATGATAATACTAATAATATCGCTGTCTGTGCATGTACAACGAATAATTGCAATATAGACATTCAAACATGTTCCAGCGGTATGAATTATCCACCATCATATTTACCATACATTACTCTTTTGCCAACATCAACTAGTAGTGGTAGCTCTATTTTATTTTCGGCATCGGGAATAGTCAGTACTAATACAAATAGCAGCAGCATATTGTCTTCGCTGACAAGTACACATACTAGCGTGTTCACTACTCCAATAGCAGCTAGCAACACAAAACCGTCATCTGGTAATAAAAAAGTCATTTAATGTTTACATACGTATTTTACACAAATTTTAATAACCAAAATTACCATTCATTGGTTACTGATGTTCATGGTCTTTTTATTATCGATTCATTCAATTCCTTAATCAAATTATTGCTATCGAAGCAAGACAATTCTTTTCTCAGAACATTTTTCTTGTATGCTGTATGTTTTTCTCCCAATTTTCTTTTATTATACTCGAGAATTCTGAAAACTTAACACCGATTCTGAGTGCTCACAAACAATCTCGCTTATTTTATATGGGTGAATCCACCAGATTTCTACTACTTTTGTGGAAAAACTTTTTATTTCAGGTTTTAATGGTCTAGTTAGACGTATCATCCTCGTAAACGTTATGTGGTACCAAATAAAACAAGTGTTTATATTTAAAATTTTGAGGTTTAGCTCATTTTTTCGGAAAAACTCGTGCTATATTTTATTTTACAGCAGTGAGCAGAAAATACAGGGGTAGAAAAAATGTTTTGATAGGAGGGTAGTGCCATGTTTTCAAATGGACTCAATAATAAATTTTATACCAAATGAAAGCCCGTGAAAAATGGGGTTTATTGGTACTGAACAATAAGGATTATCGAAACTTTTGTGTGCTGAAACTGTCGAAGATTGAAAAATTCTGCATAATACAATCATTATAAGTCATCTTTAGAGGCTGTAAGACGAAGAAAAAAATACATATTTTTCTGGAGCATTCAAAGGAGCGCTATTCTAGTGATCATAAGACCTTATTATGACTCACAAGGTACAGTTCTCCTTTTAACGTTCTGTCGTCTATCACTTTTGATGACGGTGAAGAAAACGATATCTTAATTTTCTTTCTTGCAAATTGCGGAAAAAGTTCATCGTTCGATTCAATTCGTCACTGACTGGTGCCAAAAGTGTTATGATCAATGTTTTGCTGATTATTCAAATGAGAGTCGAAAGCTTAAATTATCACAAGCAAGTCACGACATCATTCTGAAGGCGAGTGGTCAATAAAGAAAAAGTTGGTCTGTTGTGGCGAAGGAAATTGCAGAAAAACAAAAGAAATATGTCACAGAGAAGGATTGAAACCATTTCATGTTATTGCAAAACCGCTTAAATCTGAAACTCACATATCAGATCGATTGTGGTCTTGCGATTGGCTGAAAGAATGGACTGAAGAGGATTTTCTTCATCTCGCACCATCCGATGAATATTTTTTCTGGGCTGTTCGTCGACCAAATCATCAAAACGACCGAATTTGGGCAAAAAGTGTGGACGACATCGAAGAAGATGAACGTTATCGTGAAATGGTCAGAAATCAAGCATGCATTGGGATTTTTGTGATGTTTACTGCTAAGAGGTTACATTGGGTGATCAAAGATAAAGGTGAATCGTGGACTGGTCAATATTTTCGTGATATAATTTTGACTGAACACATTTTTCCATTCTTAAAAAAAATAAAGAAAATGTGATCGATCCCGATGAAGTTAGAGTTGTCCATGACAAAGCACCATGTATGCGAGCATATCCGACGCTACATTTGCTTCAAAATAATGATATTTGCCCTGGAAATTCACCTCATCTCAATGTAGCAGAACATATTGGAACAATAATCAAGGATGAAATTGAGAAAAAAGTGTTGTCAGAACCTCGGCATTCTCGTTATCTTGAAGAAACACTCAAAATGCACATCTCAGATGTATTGAAAAACATGGAAACCAACACAGATTTATTTGAAACTCTTCTGTGTTCGTACACGTCTCGACTACGTGCAATAAAAGAAGCTAACGGTCGTCACACTGATTACTGATTGTTTTCATTCAACAATAAAAAATACAGAAGTTTGTCTCATATTTATCATCCGTAGAATTTCCGAAGTTTCAATAGTTTCAGCATATGAAAGTGTCGATAATCCTTATTGTTTAGTACCAATAAACTCCATTTTTTACGGGCTTTCATTTTCTATAAAATTCATTATTAAGCCTATATGAAAACATGGCAGTATCCCCCCCCCCC
>JAJEKB010012739.1:0-12766 GCA_022393335.1 Macrotrachela quadricornifera
AGCTTCACCTATTTTATTATCATCATCTTCTTTTTCTCGTTCGGAAAGAACATTTGAACCAAATGATGCAAGTAAAAGTGCCAAAAATAAATTTAATACCTAATAATAAAAATTAGTTTTTTTTTTATATCAAAAAATCGAATCCAATAGAAATGAAATATATTATTAATTAGATGAATGAAGTTTCTGTGAAATTTCCAAGAAGTCAAGCAAAGAATAACAAAATCTCTTGTTTAATTACTGAAAATTCTCTGAATGATCATCTTGGGATTCTTTAGAGATTTTTTTCATTCCCTAATGTCTTTTTCTAGAAAGAGTTGATTTAGAGTTTGACAGACTGTTTCTATGTAATCATCTTCGGACTTAAATTTTACATACCACAAGATTTCCAATAACAAATGTAAAAAGAAAAAATGGTATACATGGCCAACCAGCACATTCAAGACATATCCACATTGATTCAATCCATTCTCCACATAGTACACGAAAAACAATTCTTTAGAAATGGGTGAATCCGTGAGGACCCATCCACTTTTTTGGAAAGGTTTTTTTTGGCTCAAACATCCGATCTTTGTTAGAAAATACTTTTGGTGAAAAAAAATTGGATCCTATATGCGGAAAACCCCGAGTTTTTTAGCGGTTTTTAGGTACACCTACAGCATTTTTTCATATATAGAAAAAATGACAGAAAAACATCTAGAACTTCATCAAAAGCTCTTTTTACAAAATTTTTTAGTACTCATAAATATCAAAACAGGTCTAGAAACATGTTTTCTGATAGTAATCAGACAACATGTTATTGAAAGTCATATGTGGTAAGTCATTTTCTATGTATATAATAATAGTCCTATTTCGTGAATGTGAGTTAGATTCAATTAATTCAAAGAAATCTTGTCTTATTTTTTTCGTAGAGTACGAGAATTTTGAAGATACTATCTCTCGAAATGATGCTGAACTGATGACTTTGCTTATATCACTAGAAAGGTTTGTCGTGAAGCGGTCTCACAGAAGTAAGAGAACGCAGTCGAAAAGGACAGTGTTATCGAAATGATAGATTTTCCATTTCTTTGTAAGGACATCTTTAGATTTAAAACGTGATGTGTTACTAAAAATGTCCTGATCTTAAACGAATAAGATTACGGGATGAATCATTGAATATTAGTAAAGATATTGATTGTTCAGTAGTACCTATTTTTTTTCCAAAATTTTATCTTAATGCCAAGACAAAAATATTGTGAACATCCGATAAATCATGGAAAATCTACACGTGTGCCAAAAGGAATCAAGGCTGTGTCGTTACAGCTTTCGAACTTTTTGATTTCTCAATATGATGTGGCTCACAATCAAATTCGTTGGTTATGTCCAAGATGTCATGCATTTGAATCGAAGAAAATGATGACTCATCAATCAATGGAAGGCAACGACGATGAAATTTCAAGTGATGAAGAATTCATGACAGAAGGTTCTCGTATCAATCAAAATAAAAATGAGGATGATGATGATAATGATGCTGTCAATATGGATGTCAATGAGTTGAAGGAAGAAGAGAAACAAAATCCTCATATGGATAGTGGTATTATAGCTGAATCAGATGACAATGATGATAAATCACCACATATGGATGAGGGTACAACTGATCCCGAATCGATGGACGAAGAGACAGATCATGTTTTCTATGAACTCGAACATAAGAAAGACAAAGCAATGGAAGAATTATCCGCTGTATTCGAATCACTGAACATAGATCCGATTCATGACAAGTTAGTTTGTAAACTCAATTTGAATCTTTAAAATGACGATTGTATTTAGGTCAGCAGTATCACCCATTCGAACCAAAGTTGATGAAGTTTATCGAAAACTAAATCGATTATGCGATGTATTGGATCGGAAATCTCAACTTTCAAATGATCCAAATCCTCATGAACTAACAATACATGAGTCGAACGAACTTTTGAGTGGTTTAAAAAAGTTATATGTTGATAGTGGTGTTGATGAAGGGACTCGCCTGATGACAATTGCGCCTAAAGATTGGGGCCGACAAAAAATAGCAAAATGGTACGTATTCTATCCTCTTTTTGTTCAATATATCCGTATTTTTTGCAATTAAATTTTACTAAAAACTTTTTTCCACTTATTAGGTTTCAGTCAAAACCAAATCAGGCTCGATGATCGCTTGTTCTTCGAAAAAACAATGGAATACTCGCTTATCCACAGTGCCTGCGAGGAGCTAATCATGCTTTATCTGACTCAACAATTGATGATGTGGTCAAATTTTATCGTGAAGATGGTATCAGTCGAACCTCATCCAATTCCAAAGACACGATTAAAATCAATGAACATTCAGCAGCAGTACGCTTTTTAGAAATGACTGTGTTGGACGCGTATCAAATATTCAATGAACAACAACAACTTGGACTTGTTGCACGATCAGCTTTCAATGCTCTTTGACCACGAGAAGTAAAAACTGCGACACCACACGATACGTGTGTCTGTATAATTCATGAGAACATTGACTTGTTGTTGAACGTTTGTACCATTTGTATGTTGATTCAAACTTAAAATAGCTTCATTATAGGCTTGGAACAACCACTATCGAAAATGTACTGGCACAGCTGCTTTATCAGCAACCAACAAGATTAATATGAAAGATCTGATTAATCAAATGGTGTGCACAGACTCGGATGAAAAATGCTTCAGTGGTAAATGCAATAATTGTTCATCGAAGAACATCACAGATATTCTCACTAGTAACAATATGATAGATTGGATGGCGAATGCTCATGGACTCTGGAAAAAAAGTTAACAATAAGTTCGACCTTCAAAAGATGTTTGGCTCAGTTGAATCTCTATTATCGGAAATTGAAGAAAGATAGCTATCATTCTTGCTTCACACACACATAAACAGAGAACAACGTGAATTCATTAAAGACTTCCGCACCAAATCGACGAACGACCTGTTTGTGGTGGCGCAGATAGATTTTTCAATGAATTATACATTGATACGTCAGCGTGAAGTTTAACAAGGATTCTTTAGTCAGCATTAAGTCAGCTTATTTACAATCCATCTTACCATTGGAGATGAACACACAAATTTTGCAATTATAAGCAATTATATGGAACATGCAACAGCATTTGTGCACTGTACACAAAAAATTCTCGTTGAATTTATCAAGAAAAACTTTTCATTGGTAAAAAAGATCAATTACGTGAGGTAAATCTTATTTTTCATGTAGTTTATGTGCTATGTTATCTCTCTTCTTTCGTTTAGTGATGGAGCATGTGCCCATTTTAAAAACAACGCTAGTATCTTGAACCTGATTCATCACAAGAGCGATTGTGGTTTGAATGCTTCTTGGATGTTCACAGCTACGGGTCATGATAAAGGTGCTGGCGACGGAATTGGGGCAGTATTAAAGTCCGCCGCCAGACGTGCTACACTTTCCAAGAACATTCTCATGTCAAACGCAAAGGACTTTTACGAATTTTCACAAAAACAACAACTTGAAACAGCAAAAAGATCCAACAAAGATAATCCTCGTGTTAATATCTTCTATCTTGACTCGGATGAAGTAGAAGAAGTTAAGAACGATTACTTAAAAACTAGGAGCGAAAAACTTCGAGTAACAGGTAAGAAGACTTTTGACTTTATTCTCTTACGTTGGTTTTAGTTTAGGTACAATACAAGATATTCGTAGTATGCATGTATTTAGGCCAACTAGTCATTCAACGGCTCAATATAGTTTGATGTCTCGATCAACTCAAATAAGAACTTTTACATTCAAATAAAACTTCTTTTTTATGCTTTTTCGTAGATTGGATCTTTTTCAAAGTCATACGTGATGATGATATCCAATATTCACAATGAATAGCTCTCTCCATCATTACACTAGCTTTCTTTTGTATAGAATTCATCACTTGGAATTAGTTTCGTGACAAAATTTAATGATATCAAATTCTTTATAACTTTACGAAGAAAATAAGACAAGATTTCTTCGAATTAATTGAATCTAACTCACATTCGCGAAATAGGACTATTATTATATACATAGAAAATGACTTACCACATATGACTTTCAATAACATGTTGTCTGATTACTATCAGAAAACATGTTTCTAGACCTGTTTTGATATTTATGAGTACTAAAAAATTTCGAAAAAAGAGCTTTTGATGAAGTTCTAGATGTTTTTCTGTCATTTTTTCTATATATCAAAAAACGTTGTAGGTATACCTGAAAAACGCTAAAAAACTCATGGTTTTTCGCATATAGGACCCAATTTTTTTTTACCAAAAGTGTTTTCTAACAAAGATCGGATGTTTGAGCCGAAAAAAAATCGAAAAAAAAAATCTTTCCAAAAAGTAGATGGGCCCTCATGGATTCCCCCATTAATAAAAGATTAACAATTTTTCTTAACTTGAAAATTTGAATTTTTTAAAATTTATTGCTGAATTAATAAGTTTTTGTGAATTACCAATCCCTATGATAGAGATACGTTCTCAATGCAACGGAGACGATTAATGCGATCATTTAATTACTTTGCCATGAGAGTATCCAGTATCTTTGTAGTATTTTCAGTGACGTATAACGAGCAAGACAAATAGAATGAGAAAATATTGCTTCTATTTTCGTATGACTCGCAGTTTAATCACCAATACAGGAGAAGAGAAAATGAACAAGAACGAGTGACCACGATGAAGTTTGTAATAGCTAAAACATTGAACGAATAAACCAAGGAGAATTCTCAATGTAATGATTTGTTTGAACGCATATGTAGAAAAGAAATGACTGGAGCGAAAGAAAAGATGAAGAAAAAAGAAAAAAATATCATCTTGTCGTTATGCTACGTGCATGTTCATTTGTCTTTTAACAGAAAACGAGAAAAGAAAAATTGAACCTTGTTTGTAGCTGTTTATTTTTCTTCTTTTCACAAGTTCGATAGACCACAATGTGCAAATCATATGATATTCCTCCTGTAAGTGATTTTTACGCGAAGCTTTTTAATTCGTTTCAATTTCCATATATGAACACAGAAAGTGATGACCGAACACGTTTGCTGCTTCGGTCGTTCAATACCGAACTTGATACACATCATTCGACTAGCATAGATTCTGCGTTTCTGATCTAATCATTGTGTATTTTTTATTTTCTTTTTTGTAGGAAAGTCTACCATCAAGTTTTTCATCACCAGCTGCACCAGGTCCACCACCAATTATTATCAACGGAAGTGAAATGGATACAGAAGATGGAGAACTTGAGAACATGCTGATCGAAAAACAAAAACTCGAAATCATGCTCAAAGAAAAAAATGATGAAATAAAGCGATATTTCGGCAGTAAATATTTCGGAATTAGCTTCACAATTGATTTCATTATTGAAAACTTCATGTTTTAGAGTTAGCTAAATATTGTTTTTTGGGTATCCAAATAAATGGAAAAATGTATAAAGACGTGATAATCCAGGTTTGTGAATATGTTTATTGAAGAAGTCTTTACGATACTTTGAATAATTTTTCTAGCTATTTGACGATAAAGCACCATTGACATGTTGTAAGTTGTTGCTTATTCATTTTATTTAAATCTCTGTAAAATGATGCAAAGCTTTTGATAAAAAAAAAAGCAAAAATTGAAAAAAGAATTCATCCGTATTCGAGTAACCGATATCATTAAGATATAATATTGTTTAAAGATAACGAGAATAATTTCTCTCGTTAATGATATTAAATCAGTTAATAATTTTAAGTTTTCTTTTTATTTGTTTTTCCAGCTCATTTTCGTTCAATATGCACCGATCGACGTGGGTTTGATTATCAAAATAGCTCACTGAATTATTTAGTTTCAAATAAATACATACAAGGTCAAAATTTTTGTCAGAAAAAAATAAATAAAACATTTCTTCTCTTTTCTTTTAGCTGGTGAAGTATTCACAAATGATCTTAATGGACATAGATCAAAATTTTTTTTTGTTACCTTTTGTTTTAATATCATTATTTTTCATGTCTTTAGATTATTCGAAAAAATAAAAGAAGAAACTAATAAACTACTTCATGATAAACCAGGTTTACTTAGTATGAAGAAAAAGGACAATACGACAAAATTCATTATTACTCTTGGTAAGTGAATTTTCCTTCCCATTTGTATTAATAATCTACACATTTTCTTTCATTTTTTTAAGCTGAAATGCCTTCGTTGGATGAATCACACGTATGTTTTCAATCATTATTTTAATAGTTATTAAACTCGTTTTCTTCATTAATAGATTGTTTTCGGCAAAGTCATTGATGGCTATGAGATTTTTCAATTAATCAATGACAAACGTATGTTTCATTTCGATCTTCATTTACATAATATTTTCGTTATCCATTTCAGCGGTCCGTGTTCGTCCTTATAAACGTTCAACTACTGATAGTAATGCACAATTTCCTGATGCTGATGCTATTCCACTTGATGGCGTATTAATATACGCTTGTGGTGAAAAAAAATAAATTATAACTGTTTTCACTGTCTTTTTTATATTCATAAGAAAAAATAAAACAACTATTCATCTTTAAATTTTTTTTTAATTAGAAAATATTGAAATCGCTTTAAAAGAAAGTTATGCGACTTCTTGGAAGAAAAATTAATTTATATAGGTTCTGAAATGTTTCTGCTCATTAAAAATTATATAAAATCTATAATCTTCAAAATAGATGAATGACTAAATGTCTACAAAATGCATTTCGTCTTCTTATTAAGAAATAAGATACTACGCGTACTTTAAATGTAAATGCATATTGAATTCGATCATTAGAATTTCTTTAAAGAATTTTCGACAAAAAAAGCAGTAAAATATTAAATAAAAAATATATGAATTACTAATAAGGTCCGTAATAGCAATAAATAAATGGATATGATTAGGACGAATTTCACCAACAAATAAAGATCGATCATTGAGGCTTTGAGTCAAATCATGAGGTTTACCAAATTTGATAAAGAAACACTTAATCATAATAAAGAACATATAAGAATGAAAAAGATGAAGATTATTTCTCTATATTTCTTCCCATCGATTTAAGACTACTAGTTAACATATACCTGATCACACTATATGATGTAATAGAATATATATAATAGTCTTTTATTCGTATGGAAACGAAAAAAATAATATTCATCGTAGAGTCGTATTATTTAAAACGAAAATAAAGATGATGTCAGTAACAAATATTTCGTGAATAACTAATATCTACTTTTTTTCTTAATTGATCATTAAAACTACTCTATGTTAGTTTATTTTAAATAGTATTTTTGTTTTTAGATAAAATAATCTTGTTGCTAGATAAAATAGTATGGATGAATTATTTGACTCTTTTAAAACAATTCGTGATGCGAATTTACAAAAAGTTGAACGTCCATTTGATTATCTATTTTTATTTATTCATTGTTATGTTGTTCATGAATTCAAAATTAAAGTAACAGATATAGTAGTTTTTAAAAATATACGTATATGTATTTGTTTTTCTTTTGCTATTTCAAAGACAGAAGCAACAGAGATTATTAAATTAGGCAGAATCTGTATAAATCATTACAGAATGGATTATCAAATAAACACTCGTCGAACAGAAATTGTAATGAAAAATAAAAATAATAATATTATGCAAATGCAGTTAAATGTAACTATATATATTTTTTAACTTCAAAAAATTTCTGTTTTTTTTTTGTTTAAGGATTTTGGTAACAACTTAGTCAAAAACGATTATCTTATTATGAATGATTACGTAAAAATAGATAAAGATCAGGAAGGTTCTGATTATAAGTAAAATATTTTTCCAGAATAAATGATTTTTGTTATATTTTTTGTTCCTAGTTTGAAACAATTGATGCCATTAACAAAATGATTGTACAAGTTAATAACAGGTCAAACATTAAACTACGGTGATAATGCCCATGTGAAAGAAAACGACGCCATCAACGGCCTTAAACAATGCAAAACGGCAAAAAATGGTCGTCGTTACGATTGTCATACGACTGCCTTTATGACTATCGTTTTTCTGCCATTTTACAGCATCATTACATCGAACTGTAGAAATAATCTTTTGTATGCATTATATAGAAATAATGTTTTTTAAAATTTCTATATGAACAATATAGACATAAAAACTCAAGGGGGAACGACTGACTTTTGACTTTTTTGACTTCAATGACTTTATTGACTTAATTGATTAAAAAATGACTTTATTGACTTAATTGATTAAAAAATGACTTTATTGACTTAATTGATTAAAAAATGACTTTATTGACTTAATTGATTAAAAAATGACTTTCATGACTTTAAAAGTCATCAAAGTCATCTATCTAAAAACTAATATATCTTGCTATACTCGAATGTTACCTTCAATTTTGATACCCTTCAGCCTTATAAACAGTGAAGACAACATCGTCGGGGCAGCGGTAAAATATTTGGTGTTGGCAAGAATCATTTTTGGTGGGACAATTGCTAGAAAAAATCGTTTTAGGTATTAATTTTTGTCAAATTATTGGTTATTCCAAATATTTTTGCTATGGCAACTGCCCTACCTTGCTTTGTTGGTGGCTCCTTGATGGAAGACAATCATAATTTCAATCTCTGTTCTCATCGTTCTCATAATCCGTTAAAATGTAAGTGGAATTGAATCCCAAATCGACTATTTACAAGTAGGATTCGTTCAGAAACTTCTTCCAATATTTTTATTTTTATCTCAAGTACAACTCGATGAGCTCTATTCAATCATATAATTAGATTTTCCATAACTCAATGCATGTCTCAGAAAACATCACAATCTTGAAACTTCACTATTAGGATCTTGGAATTTATGAACTAACAATTGTTTTATGTGATCAATTTTATCAAGAAAATGATGTTGTTCGGGCCATATGGAAGAGAGATCCAACAAACTCTATAATCGACCCGAACAACACTATACTTTGTCCTTATAATACTAGAGAAAACCTTTCTTGATTCATTTTATATCAAAACTTAAAATTCAAATATTTCTCTCAAGGCAAGCCATCAGCAGCTAATATTTTAAACTTGTTAGTTTGGCGGTGAGAGCTTTCATTTGATCCGAAAATGCGCCATTTTTCTCGTGGACAGTACAAACACCTCCACTGTTAGTTTGCTAAAAATCAGGAAAAATGTAACAAAAAACTTTGCTTTCCTATTCGTGATTTCAATCTGATTCCTGTAAGTTTTTATATTTTGATTTTGACAACTCTTTAGTTTTTGAACTCGTCTCTCTCTCGTCATCATGAATGATGGTGATGTCGAGAAACGAAATCTGAGTGAAAATGAAGGATCTCAATAAGTGTGATGAAGTTGAGGATTAAATCAGACTGAATAACTGCATAACATCATAATCTAACTGAAAAACTAATTCTCACTGAGAATCCTTTACATACGCTGTTATTACTTTCATTCTATCACTCAGATCTTCACCTTCATTCTCACCTTCATTCTCACCATCATCCTTAACTCCATTCATGTTTGCGTTGTTGTAGTTTTTCCTAGTTCTGAAGCTTTCAAAATGATATGACAATTTCGCCTATGACATATATGTATCTTTTCGTTCCATCCGTTTTATATGCATATGTCATTGAAAAAAAAGTAAACAAAGGTTGGAGAATGTGTCATCGAGATTGAAAAATATCACATTTTTTTATTCTTTATTAATGATTCTTTACAGATGATTTTCGTGACTTTCTTGACTTAACCGACTTAAAGTGACTTCATTGACTTACTTGACTTTTATGATTTAAAAGTCACTTAAGTCAGTAGTTTCCCCCTTGGGGGCCACTCACCGAGGGTCTGAGCGGTGGGTGTTGGGTGTGTGAGTGTGTGTGGGTGAAATCTCACCCAACACATGAGAAACTGTATTTTTAATAGATTTTTGATAAGTTGAAATAGTTTGGTACCATTTTGAGGCTATGAACCTTCGATTGTTACTTTCTCGCATCGAATTTGATGATAGGAGTTGGAAGCGGATATGTTCTTCTCGAGTTTATATAAAGAACAATGTTTGTCTGTTTGTTCTTGGTGGATTTGGTTTCGGTGATAACTAACGCCATCAAATTTTTCATGGCGTGCTCTTAATTTAAAGATAGATTGAGACGAGATTGATGAACAGACAAGGATAGGAAGGTAATTGGGTGTAATTCCACCCAGGTTGTGAAAATTGAAAATTCTCTAGCATCGATCTCTAATTGTACCATACGGAAAAGAATGTGTATATTAATGTTTTTTTCTGACTCAGAATGATGACGCATTAGTGTCATGTGCTTTGGCCGTGATATGCATCTTGGTGTTTATTTTTGGTACTGTTTCTTTTCTTACACGTGGTTTCATTTCTTATATACGTCAGTCTTTATCATTCCTTATCTCACGTTCGTTTGTTCGCCTTTCAGTATTGATGTACGTATGAGTGGGATAAATTTAAAATACCATATATGAGAAAAGAATATGCGTGAAAGAGCGATATATACATTCATATATATCGCATACGTATGTATAGATATATGTATAAGTGTCTTTTTCTGTTGCCTTTCGATATTAGAGCTATACATTCACTATTAAGTTTTTCATCGTTCGACGATTCTAACAAAATACATATTCTACCAGTAAACATAATCACGCAAAAAGAAGTAAATGTATAACACTCAATATAAACATCACAAAAACTTACTGATTATCAAAGTATTTTCGGTTGTGATTTCAAGAACAAATCTGAAAGGTAACTTCGTAAAAAATATCTTTCGTAAAGAGTACTGTCAACCTTTCCTACTTACATTAGCAATACTGCAAGATGTCACCAAAAAAAACTTCATTAGGAAGAAGCACATCGGCTTCAAGAAGAGCGGCGGCCTCGAGAGCAGCTGAAACCCCGGAACAAAGACAGGGTCGACACGAGGAAGATCGAACAAGGCATACGGTCACAAGAGCAGCACAATGGACATTTATGGAAGGGGAAGCGTTCAGATATGATCCAACAAAAAGCTACGACAGTTATCCGCAACTGTGTATTGGACTAATGGCTTATGTTTGTTCGCATTGCGAGGCGTTTAAGTGGTCTGGAGAAGCACCAGGTATGTGCTGCTCGGGTGGTAAGGTCAAGTTATTTCCACTTCGGCTTTCTCCTGAACCATTGGAATCACTAATGTCAGGAAAAACGCCTGAATCGAAGCATTTCCTGGATAACATTAGAAAGTACAATTCCTGCTTTCAAATGACATCTTTTGGCACGTCAAAGGAGGTGGTTGACTCAGGCTTCATGCCTACTTTCAGAGTTCAAGGTCAAGTTTACCATCGTGTAGGATCTCTGTTACCACTTTCGAATGAAGAACACAAATTTTTTCAAATTTATTTCATGGGTGATGATAGAAAAGAAGTTCAACAACGTTGCAAAAATATGCCTGGCGTACATGAGAATATTGTTAAGGAAGTGCAACAAATGGTTCATGAGCACAATCCTTATGTGCAGTTTTCCAAGACTGCCCTTGAACGAATGCCTTCGGATCAATTCAAGGTGGTTATTCGAGCAGACAAGAAACCAGCTGGAGAGCATGCACGACGCTTCAATGAGCCGGTAACAAATGAAGTGGTGGTCGTCTTAGCTGGTAACGAATTTGACAAACGAGATATTGTCTTGGAGAAGCAAAACAGCCAGTTACAGAGGATGTCTGAGACGCACAGATCTTATGACACCTTGCAATACCCTCTCATATTTTGGGAAGGAGAAGATGGTTATTATTTCTTCATCGCACAGACTGATCTCACAACAGGAGTGGCTATCGAGCGTAGGAAGGTATCGGCTATGAACTTCTATGCTTACAGAATTATGATGCGATCTGGAACTGTCAATCATATATTACGCTGTCGACAACTTTTCCATCAGTTTATGGTTGACATGTACGCTAAGATCGAAAGTGAACGATTATCTTTTCTACGTCATAATCAGAAAACACTTAGAGTGGATGATTACATTCACCTTAGGGGGATGCGATAGCCAATGATGGAAATGCGAGCAACCTTGGCCAATTAGTGATTTTACCATCCACTTTCACTGGAAGCCCACGTCACATGCACGAGTATACACAAGATGCTATGACTTATGTGAGAAACTATGGAAGACCCGATCTCTTTATGACATTCACCTACAATCTTAAGTGGGAAGAAATCAAAGAAGAGCTGTTGTTTGGTCAAGCTTCATCGGATCCTCATGATTTGTTAGCAAGAGTGTTCAGACAAAAACTCATAAAGCTGATCAACATTGTTACCAAGAGCCATGTATTCGGGTCAGTAAGATGCTGGATGTATTCTATTGAATGGCAAAAGAGAGGGCTATCACACGCGCATATTTTGATATGGCTAAAGGACAAGATTAAGTCGGATCAAATAGATAGTGTCATCAGTGCAGAACTACCTGATCCTCAACGAGATCCCCGCTTGTTTAAAATAATTATTAAGAACATGATTCATGGTCCGTGTGGTGCTATCAACCCTCAATCTCCCTGTATGGAAAACAACAAGTGTATGAAAAGATATTCAAGACAACTCTTGTGCGATACAGAAACCGGTGACGATGGTTATCTATTATACAGAAGAAGAAGTTCAGAAGATGGTAGTATCAAAGCTAAAGTCAAAATGAGAATTGGCAATTCCATTAAAGAAATTGAAATAGACAATAAATGGGTTGTGCCATATTGCCCATTGCTCACGAGGGAACCTCCCAAGGTGCCCCCCTCCGATTTCGTTGAAATTTT
>JAJEKB010012748.1:0-12550 GCA_022393335.1 Macrotrachela quadricornifera
AAATTCTTCTGATCCTAGTCCCGGTAAATTTTTTTTTAGTCCCGCTTCCGTTCCGGCGAGATCGGCACCGGTCCCACATGTTTAGTATTGACAGATAACTTATGGAAGTTTCTTCTCAACTTGTCTAAATCTCCTCCTTTTCAGAACTAACATGGGGGAAGCGAAAATTGCAGCACTGACTCTTTTCAGTTGACTTTTGCCTACGGTCAAAAGTTATGTTTTTACGCAACTTTCGCCATACACCGAACTGTGTCATTGTCAATAGGTAAGAGCCCAGGTCGATGAATCCGATCAGATCTAATTGGGTTTGATCACTCGACAAAATCCAATGGGAATCTGGATAACGTTCCCATTCACGAGTCCCTAGTGTTAGAATCCGGTATCTATCAGATTATATTCCACTATCAAAATCTGGTAAAAATTCCGACTATCCAATTCCTTTCAAACTCTTGTAGAATCCTATCATGTTTTTCATAGTTGAAATGGTCTTCTTTGTTCCGATAGGATTCATTATCCAAGTTCTGCTAGTGTTAATCATAGAGTTTTGGAAATTTCGACTGTTATATTTCGACGTTCTCCTTACGAACTTCTGGTTAAATACCAAGGTGCCATTGGCTATAACACTAGCATCAAGGTTGAATGAGATCATACAAAATCGGTGAAGGTAGGAATAGATTAGTAGTTATCTCAAACAATTTTTCGCTAACTTTAATTTAATAAAGCAAGTATCATGCAATGAAAAGCTATTATGCAGCACTTTCCACTCTCAAGTGACAATGTTCTTGTATGTAACCAGTTTTCAATCCCCAATAGACTAACATGAAGAATTATGTGCATGAGAATGTTATGTAGGTCTATGTACATTATAAAATATATATACTACATTACCGTTTGCTTTTTTTTATCAGGTCTAGCACATTTTCTCCTACACAAGAAAACAAAAATACGATGATGAAAGATAAGAATATAGAATACAAAATGGAAATCCACAGAATACGAACACACATCAGTTTAATTCGATTGCGTTTTTCACAACTTTGATGTACAATAACAAACCAAAAGCAAAATCCAACAAACTACATAGTTTAAAATTTGTCAAGTTAAATTAGAAACTCATTACACCGATATATATCTTACGCAGAAGAAATTTCAGCAATTAGTTTCAAACATATAAAATTTTGTGTACAGCTAACTAAAATTAAGTGATTCTACTTTCATTGGCTAAATATTCACTTTTTAGCTTTTCAATTTTAAATTCATTTGATATTTTTAATTTTCATTCCAAATATAGAGTTGTAATTGTTCAATAAATTATAATCCCTTGAAATAAATTAATCCTTTTTAAACATTATATGGATATTGTGGAGATCTAGAAAATTAGACACAATCGAAATATTTGCTTCATCTAATGTCTATATTTCAGTTGAATAACAATAATCTTGTTTTTTTATGAATTTTAATGGAATTTCTCTATCCTTTTGTCTACATCGGTTGCAACCAATTTGTTTTTTCTTTCGACCACGATGCAACTCAGCTTTAATCACATGCTTTTCGACACATTGAAATGCCTAAATCACTATTTCGATGATGAACCTCCGGCTGCATTTGACAGTATTCCCAATCTGCCAAACTATCAACTGGCCACATTCTTTTTTAATAATCATGCCTCTAATGGTTCTGATCCTTTCCTTTATTTTTTTTACATTTTCCAAATGGCCGACTCCTAACATTCCTGATCATAGCTTCGATACCAATTATGTTTACGATGCTTAACAAGCTTTTGATGATTACCATTATTTTAGTGCTACTCTTCCGTTTCCAAATTTCAATACGGCGAAATCTTTACTTCCACAATGACGCTTATGATATTTATAATGCTTTTGATCATTTTATTCCCTTACGAATTTTCCAAATTGCTGAGTCCTTACCTCTATGATGATACTTATGATGCTTTGGATGCTTTTGAACTTATTCTTCCTTTACAAGTTTTCGAAACTGCTAGGTCCTTACTTCCATTATGATAATTATGATACTTATGATTAGGCATGTTCCAAGCCCAAACTGCTCGAGTTTGGGTATTGAATTTGGATTTGAGTTTGGGTATGAGTTTGGATTTAGATCTGATTACGAGTGATGTATCAAAGCTACTGATACACGATTATTGCGCGAACTCAAACTCGTACCAAGCCCAAATCCAAATTTAAGCTCAATACTCAAAGCGTCAAGGCGAAAACAGTTTAGGTCTAGTGCATGCCTAGTTGCGATGTCAAACTCTTACCCTCACCCAAACTTTCAAACGGTTTTGGTTAGGGGCATGCGTACTTATGATACTTATGACTGGTTTGATTCTTTTTATGGTTTTCTGGGTTTTGGAGTTTTCGCAATGACTCAATCGTTACTTCGATGATGAAGAGTATTATGCTTTTTGCTGGTGCTATTTTTATGGGAATTAGCAGTGATTGATTTTGGTGATACTGGGTTGATGCTTTTTGTTATTGTTGGTTAAAAAAAGTATCGGATCCTATCGGATTCTTTGGAAACGTGTAGGATGTGATCCGATTAGTAAAGTTTGTAGGTTTTAGCTGGCTTCTTTAGTGTAGCTTCCTCTAAAATTCCTATAGAACCTTTACGAAAAGCGATCTAATTCTGCAAAGGAATGTTCGGAAATGATCAGAGTTGAGCAAAATACTCGAAATACTCGTACTCAAGAATTAGAAGAAGAAGAATACTCCGCCTTTTGGCTACCTTTTAGTATAGGATAATGTCCAAGGACATTTTCATTTGCCCGATATTTTTCCTACAACTATTGCTAGCTGCAACTCTGGACAGAAGGCAGGTCCGATGCAGAATTCTTCTCACTCAATTACTTGAGCTTCCCATACACACTGACTAACCACATACGAGCCACAGGAGCTATATGGTATATCGACAATGTAATCACCATACTATCGGACGGATGATCCGAGACAAACAGCGGTTAGTGACGTGTCCTGGGTCATTCCATGACTAGTAGTACTGAGGTTCGAACACAGTACCTTGTGGGTACGTGTCGAACAAAGTAATCACTCAGCCATGGCGGCACTCGAGAATCAGATACTCGAGATTTTAGATGAATTATATTTTTTAAAAACTAGTGGGATCTTATATTCTCTAAGGTAGTACTGAACAACGCATGGCTTTTCCTGTCGCTTTTATACATCCATACATATGTGTGATACAAACTTATATGACACCGGTTGCTATGTCATATTTTCTTTATCCTCTTTGTTCATTCTTTCACCTCTTTACACTAGTAATATCATACATCTGAATTCAATTCTGATTGATTTGAAGAAAAATGATCTCTTACTTAATACTCAAAACAGAAAAGTTTTTAAAAGAATTTGTTTCTTTATTTAATTATTTGATGAAGCTACTCTATTAAAAGAAGATGAATTTTATGCCACTATTAGCCTTATGACATCTACGGTTCTTTGTATGTATTTTATTTGATCTCGAACGTGAACTTTCTTCTTCTGCTTCAATTATTGCTTCTCTATGTAAAGTTGTTATTTCTTCAATTAAATATAGATTCATTGATCTTCTTCGTCATTTTGAAATTGATGTACCTTTCAATTCGTACTCTATGTCAGAACTTCTTTCGAATGTGATATTTTCGAAATTCTCCATCCTCTAATGGTCCTTTTAAATTAAGGTGGCTTAATAATTTGCATACTGACATTAAAGCACGTGTGCCACAGAAAATCTGTAGTACTTTCGTTTGCTTTCTTTAAATTGATTTATTAATTACTAAAGAATACAGGTACGGACTTATCAAACACAATTAAGCAAGCTAATCCTGACACTCTGCTGAAGAAAACTGATTCTTTCCACAAACGAGAACGTCTTTTTCCTTATTTAAATGATATACAAAAGATTTCGTATGATGATCGAACAAAAGTTTTGCTTGCACTTGACGGCTTTTTATGTGAAAAAATCGTAAAGAAGTTTTACTTTTTACGAAAGAACGTCTATATTCATGTTTATATCGACTTGGATTGAAACATTTGTCAGCATCGGGAACAAGTGCTTCAATAGAACATGTTTTTTTTCAGTCTGATTTTGTTAACCATCCACATCAAGCAAAAATTAAGTGGCAAAAACGTTTGCATATTTTCTTGAAATATAATAAATTCTGTTATAATTTTGTCTTCTTGAAATTTGACAATAAAAGGTAGTTAAAGAAACGTTTTGATTGTTAGTTTTTTCAATACTCTGCTGTTCACATAAATGGAGTATACTTTTTCCGCAAACGCTAGCAAAACTCGTGATTATGTCTTTATGCGTCTATACTTGTACTCGTACTCTACTGGTACTGGAAAGAGTCCGTACTTCCCTACCTCTGAAATCGATCCATTATGATTTTCGTAGGTTTTACGAATGTGAGATGCGATCGAAACCCATGATTGTATTCAACGGGTTTGCGACACTAAGGTGCCGTATGTAGGCTCGTTTCCACGATTTCGGCAGCATTTCTACAGGATCCTTGCTAAATCTGATCGGATCCAGTCAGGTTCCGATAGGATCTTGTCAGTTTCGATCGTTTCTGAGTTTGGAAATTTTCGTCTTAGCAGTCCAGATTTGCTCATGACAGAAAATTCGTTAAAAACGTCCCCCTTACAAATTGCTGAGCGTACGAAATATGTGTTACAGACATGTCTTTCACATATCCTCACATCGTTTTACTTATTTGTATCTGTTTTCCTTCTGTTTATCGTTCGCATTCTCCTCTTCTCTTTGTTCTATTTTTGTTCTCTTGCTCTTACATTCTTGGATGCTTTATTCGTATTAGTTCTCACCTAGAAGAGAGTCGAATAAAAAGTATACTCTAATATTGGTGCCGTGATTGGCCTCTTTTCTTCATTCACTACTCGGTCATTCAATTCGTTGATATCCAATTCTCTCTCCTCTCTACCAATCGTTCTTTAATCTTTGTCTCTCTACCCTTGTTTATTTCTTTATTCATTTTCTTCTTTCTACGCTACTATAACGGCTCAACCTCCATCTAGACATCACTTGCGTAGTAATTCTGAATCGGTACATTTCTTACCGCATAATATTCTCACTTACGGTTGCATTCGTCCGCCTGTAAAAATGTCTACTGAATCTACCACAACATCTACCGCAACAGCCACAGATCCATTACTTGCTTCACTAAAAACTACTGCTTTGAAAGAATTACAAAAAATTACTGGTGATCCTACACGGAAGGTCACTCATTTCATTAATGCCATTGAATGGCTACGCAATTTTACTCCATTAAATTATGTTATGCTACACTCAGTTGCTACTCTCAAATTTGGTGGTTCGGCATTCAATTGGTATGACAACAATAAAGATTCATTAAACTCTTGGTCTGTATTAAAAAGTGGTCTCTTAGCACGTTTTAAACCTTCATTACCTGCTGCTAAAACACGATTTAAAGAATGACGTCAACAACCTGGCGAAGACTTGTCAACATATTACGAAGATGTTATTGATTTATGTAAGCAAATAGATGATGATATGCCACTTCATAGGATTGTCGATTATTTACAAAATGGTCTTTGCGATGAACTGAAGATTCATATCAAATGCCGTATGAAAATACTTATTGATCCTCCATCACCCGCTCAATTTTTAAACATTGCTCGCGATGAAGAAGAATTATAACAAGAATTTTATACTCTCAATTATCCACCATTGTAACCGCTCAACCATATTTTGCTTATGTTACTGCGGCTACTAGTATTTCTACTGCCCGCACGACCTGTCTCACCGATGGATTAAGAAATGCTAATCCATCATCTTATGCACTACGTACTCTCAATCCATCTCATTTATCTTCATCTCGTTCCTCTGGATCACAAAATCAATATCGTCCTTGTCTTATCTGCAGGCGATCCAATCATCGTACTATCAATTGCTATTATAAGAAATCATCTGACTGTTACAAATGCGGTGCTCCTGATCATATTGTTCATCAATGTTTCCAGGTTTTTCATTAACTGGGACTCTAGATGGCGGAGTTCCCAGTTATTTAATACCATCATCTCTTATTCCCCACAACCCTCTTTTTATTCATGCTCTAATCAATAACGTTCGTCGTCACGTCGTTTTCGATACTGGTTCTGGTATTACTATCATACATCACAGCTTCCTCAAACAAACCCAGCACGATGACTTTCGACCCATTCCATCTTCCTATTCTTCCGCCAATTGTACCACACATGATATTATTGGTGAAATCGATCTTAACATTCAAATTAATAACATTCTTACCACCGTCACTGCTGCCGTTGCCACCGGTCTCGTCGCCGACTTGTTACTTGGTACCGATTGAATAAATACGTATGTACAATCTCTCGATATTACTAATCAAACTCTCACTATACAGGATACACAGGGTCGTTGTACTACCACTTCACTTATTCGTCAACTCAATTCATCATCAACTGCGTAGATTACCCTTATTAATTCTGTTACAATACAAAAATATTCCACATGCGCTGTTACTGTCAAGATTCCATCGATCAACAACGCAACGGTACTTTTTTAGCCGTCTTCACGCCTCAATACAAAACCTCTTTTTATTCCGGATTCGTTAATTAATATTAAAAATTATCAATCCATAATATCTATTACTAACCATATGAATCATCCATATACTATACCACGCAATACTTGTATTGGAACCGTCTCGTCTTCACCGTTCATTTGCACGATGTCATCTGCGCTTTCTCCTGCTTATCAGCCGCCATCTCACACGTTTTTTTTCGTTGGTGAGGAAGTATGCTACAGGCATATCGTTCACATGTCCTCACATCGCTTTACTTATTTGTATCTGTTTTCCTTCTGTTTATCGTTCGCATTCTCCTCTTCTCTTTGTTCTGTTTTCGTTCTCTTGCTCTTACATTCTTGGATGCTTTATTCGTATTAGTTCTCACCTAGAAGAGAGTCGAATTAAAAGTATACTCTAATAATATGTTAAATCCATTAATTAATCACACTATCATGAATTTTATTTTATTATTGAATTTTCGGCAACTATTATTTAAAATTTTTATTATCAAGGGATAGCACATGGCAAATCAACCGTTTCGGTCTCCAAGTTTAACGATTGTACGTTATACGTTCGACTGTGGTTTATTTAACCGTGAGATCAGTTTTCAATACTAAGTATCAGGTTTAACAAAACAAATATTAACTAATATTGTTCAGTTTTTACCCTTGAAAAATTTTAAAACTAATATCGTAGTTTCATTTTTTCAAATCAGAACTACGTTGATTTTTTTGTGTATGTCACATATACACAGATAGAAATTTATGCTGAATATTTTTATGAAAAGAGTTTGAACAATCGTTTATATTTGAATTGAAAATAAATTTTATTAATCAAGCCAATGTCGCTTGAAAATGGTAGATCTGTTCAGTATCATAGTGGAGACAATTAAAGAGAAATGGGATTATTTTTTAGTAATGGATTTGGCTAGAAAACATTTTTTGGTGCAAAAATAGACGTTACTGAGTTTCGTGCATTGTCTAGTTAGCGGCGCATGTATGGTGTCAAAAAAATATATGTATTTCTGAAATAAAGGTAAAATCTCCTTTGAAAGTATTTCTATATCAACCATCAAAATGAACACAAATCAACATATCTCAAAGCCCATTTATATGTGCTTGATCGATGTGCTTCAAACTCATGAAGATTGTAGAATAGTTACAAGATCTGACATTTGTTTGAATAAACAAAAGCAGAACACTAATTTTACATTTTTGAACAAAATAGTAATTCTATAATTTTTCACAGTACCGTAGACTAATAAAAATTCTTAACGAGTACAAAGTTTACATATGATAAAAAGAAATGTGTCAAAAAATGTCAGCAAACATCAAAATGATACTTTGTTTTCACGAGCAAAGTGTGAAATAGAGTATCAAATTAATATTTCAATTATCTCGGATACTTTGTCTCAATGACCGACACCTGCTGTTAGAAACTGTGACAAAGAATAGAATAGTGAAGAAAAACTAGAGTGTATATGAGTACATTTATATTTTGTATTTAAATCTATTGTCAATTCATTTTATTAGTAAAGTCTGAAGAAGGTAGTATCGATTTGCCGAAACGTCACAAATATTGGGTTGGCACGAAAGTTTTTGCGTTTTTTTCTTAAATTTCCTAGAACAGTCGAGAAAGTTCTAGAAGTTTTCATACTAAGGGTATATATGAGGGTACGAATATTTTTCGAAGAACAACAAAACTATGGACATGGATGTTGATCGTAAATTCGAAATAAAAATATCTTGTAAGAGGCTGCGTGCATTTCTGCTTCATGAATTTCGTTTCGGTAACAAAGCAATGGAAGTAACAAGAAACATATGCAGCACGATGGGCAAGGATGCACTCTCCATCTGTACAGCACAACATTGGTTCAATCGGTTCAACTACAGTAACTTCCAACTCGACAATTTACCTCATACCGGAAGACCATCACAAGTGGAAAATGACCACTTAAAACAGCATATTGAGAAAGATCCAAGATTGATTACACGGTTTTTAGCAGAGCGACTTAGGTGCTGTCATATTTCAGTAGAAAGACACCTGAATGAATTAGGCAAAACATGGAGATATGGTATTTGGATACCACATGACATATCACCACATCAGCTCCAACAGAGGGTTGACCCTTATATGGAATTAATGATATCTCATCGCAACTATTGATGACTCCATAACCTTATTAGTAGTGATGAAAAGTGAGCGATGTATATTAACCACATGTGCAAGCGACAGTGGCTGGAAGCTGGACAAAGCGGTGTACCAACGGCCAAAAATGACCTTCATCCAAATAAGATTATGTTGAACGTTTTGTGGGGTGTAAAAGTGAGTATTCATTGGGAACTTCTTCTAGCTGGTTGCACCATCACTGCTGATGCCTGTTACTGACAACTGGATCGAGTTGCAGTAAAACTCGAGGGAAAGCAGGATCGAATTTATTTTTTGCATGACAACACCAGACCTTAAATTGCAAAGTCGATGGGTGAAAAATTATAGAAACTCGGATGGATTACGGTTCCACGTTCACCTTAATTTTTCAGACTTGGGTCCCACAGATTACCACTTGTACCGTTCTTCGTCTAATCATCTAAACGAAAAAAAATTCGACGACGAGAATGATCTCAAAATGGACCTTACCAAGTTTTTCGACTAAAACTCTCAGGACTTCTACGAATGAGGGACCTTTTCTGTACCAGAGCGCTGGCGACAAGTCATAGATACTAATGGAGCATACATTGTTGAAAGTTAGTTATAATTTTGAAGTTAAAAAATAACAATAAAATTTGAAAAAAAACGCAAAAAGTTTCATGCCAATCCAATAAATACTACTCAGGGCATACCATAAATAGTGGCGAAAGCCTATAAAAATCTTATAAGAAACGTTCAGAAATTTTCTCTTTTCATGTGATGATAGAGAAGGAGCAGCTCTATCACCACGTAAAAAGAGAAATTTTCTGAAAGCTTTTTATAAGATTTTTATAGGTCTCCGTCACTATTTATGGTATGCCTTAAGTAGCATTTTAGAAAGAGATTTACGAAAAAACAGTGTTCAATTATTACCTTCCTTACCAAATAGGAAGTATGAGTCTCGATCAACTCCCATCTATGGTTTGATTAATCATCTGACGACTGGGCCCGTATATATACAGGCAAATTGGCTGTATATAGATGTTTTCCATCGTCAAAGGGTTAGTCACTGATATCTTTTTCTTTTGCTAGGTTATTACTTTTAAAATACAGGAACATGTAACATACTCTTTATTTGTTCAGTTTATTACAAGAGAGAAACGATATACTCTTGCACTCTCTATATTCTATGTACAATAGGAATATCAGAGTACGTCGTTTTCCTCCTTGTTCGAAAATCTGTTTCGATTTCCAAAATCCGAAAACTATTCTCGTAGGTTTATTATGAAAACGGATTTATTTCTATGAGCTTGTGATATCATCCATTAAGGAAAAAAAGAAACAATTGTTGTTGGTTCCTTCTATCAAACAAATGGTGGTTATTCATTGTTTGCAAGAAAACCTTGTTAGCGCAATCTCCTTGAGGCTAAAATGTGAACCTCACCTATTCATAATAACCAAAAATGAAATTTGGTTTAGTCAGTTCTTAAAGAAACTGTATCTATTAAACATTGAAGCTCCTTTTGTGTCAGTTGCCTGGAAAGAATTCATACTCATCGATTACTGACGATTCTGTGGGAAGGGAAGGATGAGCGAGGAATGAAGAGATATTTTTTGTCCTATGAGAACACATTTTCTCTCAGTTACTAGCCGAAATGCACTTTTTACATTATCCACCTTCCATTCTCAAGATGTGGGGTGAGGAGCGCGAAATTTTTGACTTAGAGCTGATGTTCCTGATTTTCTTCGAAAATATCTGTGAGTTCTACAGAAAGGTATAGAGACCACGTCGTTATTTAGCGATTTCTTCCCTCTTTAGCGTCATCATTAGTTCTCATTAGTTCCATTATCGTTAGAAAAAACTTTTAGTGCAATTCCTATTGGATTAAAATATGAAACACGATCAATCTGCTTACTTACATTGTAAATGAAAAAAAATACTACGGTGCCGGTCACAGTCCATCACGTCCCTATTAGGTACTTCCTAACTAGGGAACATAGAACTGTCAAATCGCTTTTGAGTCGAAAGTATGTCTATCATGTAGTTCTCAATGAGTTATGAATATCATGAAAAGAGTTCTGAGCCATAGCTTATTGTTACTGAGATACTGCATTTTTGGTTCCATATACTATGTAGAAGATATACATTTACCATGCTCGTATTTTACGATAGGAAGAACGAAAACATTTGTAACTTTCACCATGGACTAGACTCACCAAGACTTATCTCTGTGCAAAGTTTCAAGTCGAAAATAGAAAATGAAGTTTTCTAGTGTTCCACAAGAGGACTATGGTATTCTATTAAAAACACATCTAAAAAATGCGGTATCTCAGCAACAATAAGCTATGGCCCGAACTCTTTTCAGGATATTCATAACTCATTGGCAACTACATGATGGACATACTCTCGACTCAAAAGCGATTTGACAGTTCTGTGTGTTTCCTAGAAAGGATGTTTGTCACGTTTTTGGAGGAAGGAGTAATGAGTCCATATTTCTACACCTATACATTTCAACACCCTTTTCGTTGGCGGTTTTCAAAAATTATAATTAATGGTTAGCATCAGTAGATATCTCTCTGGTTAATCTGTAATATTCTTTTCCTTTGATCGTGACGTTTCGGCAGTGGATACAAACTTCATCAGATATGGTCGACAGAAGACCGGATGTACAAGAACATACAAAATTTAGGTTCTTTTCCTTTCCTTTGACTTTCTTCCCTTGTGTTATCGCGATTTTGGTGCTGCGTCGCCAAGACTTTAATAACGGGTGTGGATGACCAGATATAATAATCTTTTTCAGAATCACTAACAAAATTACAATAACAAGAGAAAATAAAAAATGAAAAGAAAAGAAAAGAAAGTACATTTGTTCCAATACATTCCATTTTCTATCAATGAAGTCTGATGATAGTTGCATAAAATACAAAAACGTCAAGAAAATAGTAAACAAATATTTTACAGCTACCAGGAACAGATTTACTAATACTAATAATTAATTATGATATATTGTCTCTTATTCTCTGAACTTGATGAAGTGATACTTGAATGACTCCAATATCCGTAATATAGTTTTGAATGTATCCATCGAAAAAAATAAATATAATGATTGGTGTTTCATTGAGCATTTATTCTTCTGTATCAATTGGGAGAGGATCATCGCTTACTAAAGCAACGAGATATTCATCAAATCCGTTGAAGAATGTTCTACAGGCGAAATTATAAGCGCCTGTATTACCAATTTCAATGTAATCATCAGCATGAACATCTTCTGGTAGTGTAAACGGGCCATCCATTAAATCATAGCTATCACAAGTTGGACCGTAAAAAGTGAAATCTTCTAATTTAACTTCTTCTGGTTCGGACGACTTGTTCAGACGCACAAGACGTACCGGAAAACCTTCATTTACCAGTTCTACAGCTTCACTTAAATTTCCAAATACTCCATCATTTATATAAAGTGTCTGTTGTTTACGTGTTATTACCGATACTACAAGCGAACAGCCCGAATAGACCAAGGCACGACCAGGCTCGCACCATAATGATGACTCTTTTGGTAGGTTCAAATTATTAAAACCACGTGTAATGGCAGAAAAAAAAGTATCGAGCGGAGGTGGCACACTTTTTAAATAGCTTCCAGGAAAACCACCACCAACATCAATAATATCAATTTCCACATTTGCCTGAGTTATAATATCCTTCACCGCTCCTAATGCCGTTTCATAAGACTCTGGTTCCATACATTGAGAACCCACATGAAAGCATATACCTAAATATTTTGCAACTGGTCTTGCTTTCTTTAAAATTTCAATTGCGTCATCTATACTGACACCGAATTTAACTGA
>JAJEKB010012750.1:0-10262 GCA_022393335.1 Macrotrachela quadricornifera
ACAAAAAGAGAAAAAAAATGTTTTTTATTATTTAGTGCTTAAATAAGATTATGCTCTTGAAGGACGAACGAAAGATTGTCTTTGTATTTGCCTGTTAAAATGAAAGACTTTTTAATTTATGATATAGTGAATAACGTTATCAGAACGAAAGATTTCGTCAATATTGATTGTAGATGATCTTGGTGAAAAGCAACGATCTCATGTAATTCAATACATGTGCGTTTAATAATAAATTATATCGTCCTTTATCAGCTGTAACTGTGCTTAATAATTTGAAAAAAATGATCTTTGAAATTATTTATTAATAATCATATTAACAATGAAATATATTAAATATAATACAATATTGAACTTAATTTGAATAATTTCATACAGATAATGTATGATCTACATCAAATTCTTCGACAGTCTTCCGATGTAATATACATGGTTGTTTGTTCACTATATGCTATAAAATGGTATAATGGATCTATGAGAAAGATAAAAGAGAAAATGCGTAAAAAACAGAATGACATCAATTTTTCAAACTATCAAAGAAGGTTGGCCATTTTGACCACAAATCGACCCATTGATATTTTTTCCACTGATCGGTCACGGAACTATATGGATCGATAGATTTCAGCATAGCGAACATTTTGATACTAATTTTGATATACTTTAGTAGCATTTTTCTACCATTTTGACATAAAGCATAGTGTTTTTCAAACCACAGACTTATATATGCATATGTATGCAACTTATGTGAGCTCAAATTATGTCAATCTATAGAGAATCTACGTCGCTCTGAACATATATCGATTTTGTAGAGTTTTAATAAAGATGTTGGTATTAAAACTTTCATACAGTATAGAAGAGAGCTAGTATTTTCCAGTAGTTTTGACAAAATGCTCGAAAAAATTTCAACATGATAAATCTATATCAAATTAATGTATTTCATCTATGTGAAATAGTGATCCGTGATGAAAACAGCGATTTTAGCTATCAAAAGCAGATTATCTTTGCCTATAATCTATGAAATATCTGACACGTTGGTGATATACACTGTCTCAAACTCATCTAGATGTACTTCTAATAGTATACTTTGTATAGTCGCTCGAATTTATGAATGCTATATGAGGCTCCATATAATTAGGTATAATTAACATACGAAAATTAGAGTATGATAACTTTATGTCGCTCAGATTTCTTCTCGATAATGCTTGATGATATTCACAATTTGTAATTTTTCATACTTGTTTCCATTATGCTCGCAAATACTTGAGACAATAGCTTGTGCTAGTATATATATTTTGACTGTTTGACGTGCCATCTCTATATATAAAGACAATTGCGCACAGATCTTGTATATTCTCCGAATTCGCTTGTAGGTATGCCTCAATCTACAATAGTCACGTTTTAGGTCATTCAACCATAGCTTTTCTCATAACTTTAATTGAAGTCAAACAAATTAGCATTATGACCGCTACACGTTCGTATCATTTCGAAGATATGAGTGTCCTCTATTTCTATGAAAACAATCAGAAAGCAGAATGTTTGCATTTCCCTAGGTGAATCCCAAATAGTACTACCATTCAAAATCATTTTGTAGGTGCATTTGTACTAGCCATCCTGACCAATTCGTAGACATTTATTTTACTTTTCTCAAGATATTATCAAAATACTAAGTTGAAAGGTAGTGTATATAAGTGATATATGGCTGATATTTTGAAGAATTATGAAGTTTTAATGTCAACATCCTTATTAAAAATTTACAAAATCGATATATGTTCAGAGCGACGTAGATTCTCTGTAGATTGACATCATTTGAGCTGACATAAGTTGCATACATATGCATATATGGGTCCGTGGTTTGAAAAACACTATGCTTTATGTCAAAATGGTAGAAAAATGCTATCGAAGTATATTAAAACTAGTATCAAAATGTTCGCTATGCTGAAATCTATCGATCCATATAGTTCCGTGACCGATCAGTCGAAAGAATATTAATTAACTTTTTTTTTATCTATCAAGCATTTTATTTATCAAGTCCAGAAGTAGTATTTCGGATATTTATATTTAATGAAAGTTATTCAACGTTATCATCTGCTTCTATATTGATATGATCATCCTCACCGTCTTTTTCGTTGTCTCTTTCGTAGTCCTTCGCATTCTTCACATTATTTATATATCCTTGTAACAGAGGATTATTGTTAAGCAGCATATCACAATATTTATAATTCTGTGCAATCATTTTTCTGATTATTGCAGCGGATATTCTTTCATAATTGCTATCACCATTGTTAGGAACAACGTCCATTTTTAATAACATATTTCAATTAAAAATAATTAAATTGCTATTGGTAAATAATGACTGCTGTGCATGAGTAAATATTCAATCAAGAAAAATATAAGAAACATGTACTATAGTAATGATACAAAAACAATTATGATAAAATAAGTATCACTTGCGTATGTAATGCGTAATTATTTCTAATTTTTCATAGCTGTTTTTTTTTTGAAATAGCGTTAATTGTAGTGGGCGCTGACCTCTAAATGATCACACTCAAAATATATAATAAATATCTTTTATTATATATAAAGAATAGAAATGATCAATGAACTATAGACCTTGATAAATTTTAGTTATATCAAAATAATCTTTACCAAAATCTTTTTCTCATTAAAATTTCCTCTTTGCATTAAAGAGAAAATCGTTATACCACCTTCTACTCGTTGGCGCTAAATATCTTATACCATTATTGAATAATGTCATGATGTTGTCTGATGAAAAACGAAATAAATATACAGTTTTGCATTGCACTTAATTGTTTTAAATTTAGTATTAATTCTACAGTGAGATATTTTAACAATATAAATGATACTAAACGCATTTTTTAAATTAATTTGATGTTGACTTAACAAAAGAATTCGATGACCAAATGACCCAATGTGACATAGTTTTGATAATTGTCGTACGTGATTAAATTAAATTTCTTTTTGTCTAGACATATCGAAACAAATCTTTCTAAATAACGGTAAAAACATTCTACTTAACAGTAAAAAATTAATTTGAACTATTGTTTTCATTAAAAAATTAATTTAAAACTAGATAGTACATGAATCTGACTCGATTGTATAATGAGATGCGAAGCTTGAATTTTTAATTGAAAAATCATCAATACTAAATTCGAACAGTAGATATTGATATGCACGCTACTTGAAAAACCGTATCAATATATATCAACATGTTTCAGAGAATCATTACTATTTGATAATTTATTATCTATCACTGGCTGTATTCACAATTATTTGAAGAGAATAACGGTAAAATTTTTTTGATGTTTCGATTTTAATTACATCAAATATTAAAAACAAAACAAAGTTTACAAAATTTTGCCGGACTTTTTATGAGTAAACGAAAATTACTACAAAAGTTCGAAAAAAAGTCATTTCTACAAGATTAAATTTAAACCTATCGAAGTTTATCATCTGATAGCATGCACTTCCTCTTCATTTTTTTTGAAACTATGAAGAAGTTTTGTTTCAACAAATGTAGCAAAAGCAAAAGTTTTATTTCAGAAAAGACATGAATAAGATTGTCAATGCAAAACTTCTTTGATTACTTATCAACTTATTCTTCGTACAAATATTCAGTCTATGAATCATTTTCACGCCCTAAAATTATCTATTCTTCCCTGTGAAACTGTGACGATTATTACTCTAATTATCTTCAAAATCAAAAATACAAAAAATAACGCCTTACGTTTTCTATTGGTTTCATTTTAATTACCTTGAATGTTGAAAAAAATCAAAAAAAAATTGTATTTGTAAAGCATGTGCAAAACGTACAGAATCTATTATGAAAGAACAAAAAATTCTTATTTTTTTCAATTCAATCTCAATATTTTTATTTTAATTCGACATTCTTAAGATTATTGCGATACAAAATGACAGTTTTTTTCATGTGTATATTTTGCAGGAAATAAAGAAAACTCACAATGTACTACTGTGCACATGGTCGTATCTTAATGAATACTTATGAAGCCGAACGTGAAAAACAAACCATTACGCTATTACTCATACGTTATTTACTATCGAAGAAAACAGACAGCAAATAAATGCATAAAATTATAGTTTGAATATTTGCGCATATGAATAAATTAGTAACCTTCCATTATATAATCATCTACTATTAAGAATTGCATAAAAAGAAAGTAAATCTTTGTATTTAAATATCGATTTATTGAAATAAGTATTCTGCAAAAATCGAAATGTATATGAGAAATTTTTATTAATAAGATATATAAAACTCAAATGATTATTGAAAAGTTTTTCAATCTTGTAAGACAATATCGACTAAAGCATCAAATAGCTAATTTACGTGATTAAAAGTGTACTTAAACTGGATATTTTTGTTTTTTAATATCGTATTGAATTTTGCGACCTTGCTAATAATTAGTCAGTCAATGAAACTCAAAGGTAAGAAAAAAAACAACATAAAACGTAGGTTGATGTAAAGGTACGTTTTTCTGTCTAATCAAACTATTATATATTATCTTTTTTCTAAACTTGATTATAATATTCATTATTAAATTACTTACATATATTTATCATTATTCTATTCTGCAAAATCCAAATATATATAAAAAAATTCAACAAAAACTTTGACTAAAATTACAAATATAAAAAATAACAATTAATAAAGTGTTTTTTAAATAATTCACATTCTTCGTTAAAACCGTCATAATATATATCATCATCATCATTATTTAAACAATTACGTTTTCTTTTCCATCTTTGTCTTATTTTACCATCAATATGACGTATTCTAACTAATAATGTATAACAAGCACCATTTGATAAAGAATAATGAAAGACTAAAAATTGAAAAAGATTGTATACCTTTTTCAAATTTTCAATTAAAAATAAAGTTGCAAACATAAAAAATAACAATTAATAAATTATTTTAAATAATTCACATTCTTCGTTAAAAGCATCATAATATATATCATCATCATCATCATTATTATTCAAATAAATATAATTTCTTTTCCATCTTTGCCTCACTTTAACAACAATATGACGTGTTCGAGCGTGTAATGTATAACAAGCACCATTCGATGAATAATAATAAAAGACAAAATTTGAAAAAGATCGTACACTTTTTTCAAATGTTCCATTATAAATTGGTTCAAATAAAATTGAAAGTAAATAAAATATTCTATGAATACAAGCTGATAATATCATAATACGACTAACAATAAGATGAAGAGCAGAAAATATTGCTCTTAACATACATATCCATCCATGAACAATTCGAATAATTTGAACAATTTTTTCAATAAATATAAAAATATCTCGTGTTATTTTATCAATAAAACAAAGAAAACGAAAAAATAATGTTGCAGTAAACCATAATGAACGATATGTTTGATGAAGAGTTTTAAAAAAATGTCGAATACGAGATTTTTTTAAAAGTATATCTTCTGAATAATATGAATGACGTTTTAAACGATGCTTACTAAATAATAAAATAAATAATAGTACATATAAAAATATGAGGATAATGATCTTACGATTTCCAATGAAAAATTGATTTACGTTGAAATATTTTATAAGAATGTCGTTTTCTTGATTCTGATGCAGTCATGTTTTTTCTACATATGTTCTATAAATATTGATGATTTGACCAAGACATATTTATATAATAAATTTCTATATAAGTACTAGGAAGAATGCTACGACATAGTAAAAAAAAAATAATTAAATGTCATATATGATTCAATATGAGTAAAATAACCTGTAAACATTAAAGTACGTCATCGCTTTCTTTGCTCCTCATGGACATATTATTCAAATGAAAAAAAAAAGCGTAGGCGTCTTATGTAGACAAAAGTATGCACATTTTCACTCTCATGTTTATAGAATATTTGTGCTTAATTTAACGAGTAGAATCTATTTAAAAGATTAAGTTTTTCTTCGCTTACCGAATCAAATAACATATATGATCATGTTCGGTCCTAAGTTTTTTTTACTTTTACTCAAATATTTGAGTTAGAGACACACACTATGAATGAAAAGAAACGAATCTTTTTCTTTTTGACAGTTTCTCGTCTTTATATGATCATATGATTAGAAATGAGACGAAAGAAAAAAACTATTGAAGAGTATTGAAATATGGATAATGTTCTAGATAAGAGCATTATTATAGACGCTACCTTATAAAATGATTCAGCGACATGATATCTGTTACCTTGATAATACAAGCAAGTATCATAACTCAAATAAAAGTAACAAACAAAATAGCGTATCGATTCTAATGGTGTATACTAAAGTGCACTGAAGTCACGTTTTACAATAAGAATCATCAACAATATGTTTTCAAAATTTTTCAGTCGTAATAGATAACGAAAATCTTTTCGCTTGTAAATGTAAGCGATTCGTATTGAAGTCTCTTGTTGAATTGTAATACAGATATTCATTAGATAATTTTTGAAAGTAAAAATTCATCTTGATTTAAACCTTATATTTATCTGCTATGAAAAGATATTATTTGTCCCCTTCAACACTGGATCAGCTTGAAAAAAATTTTGACTTCATTCTCTCTTCTGTTCTGCTTTCGATAATCAGCTGAACACGAACTATATATTCGTTCGTTCACTACAAAAAAAAAGAATTTCTAAAAGAAGAATACACTCATTCATATGCACACACAAATGATTTGTATCATGTAGAAAGATATCAGAACACAAAATTTTTTCTATTCGTTCTTATATCATCTACGACGTAACATGCCGTAACAAAAGGATTAAATCATCCAATCAAATCAATTTGTTTAATAACTATTCACCTGGACATATTATGATACAAAAATCACCTTTGACATTAAGCTTGATTTTTCATATTATATAAAAATAGAAATTATACATTGTTTTAAAGCGCCAATCCCAATAGTAAAACTTACTCTTATTTTGAATTAGTCAATCTAAATTTTTTTCTAACTATGCGAAGTGTATTCATGTACTTATAGGATGATAATATTATGCTTGAAATGTCTAACAAAATACAATCAAATGGTACATGTTTTTTTATTATCAATTAATTAAGAATTTGATACTAAAGAAATTTTCTAGACCTCAAAACATCGTTAGAAATAGTTCGTCAAATAAATTGGTTTGATGGCATCAAGAAATTATCAGATAATGTGAATAAAAGTTAGAATATAAAGATGCAAATCACATGAAAAGAAGTTTTTATTTCTATAGAACTACTTGATCAATGTTCCGATATAATTCAAGAATTTAGTACGAAAAATTTGTTTGTATTTATTTTTATTTCTCTTAAAATTTGTATCAGTCGACAATGATCGATCATTATCCACAAAAAAAATTAAATCAGATGGTAAATTACAAAAACGAAAAGGTTTTTGTCTATTTTAAAATGATCCATCTATACATATCGACTATCTATTTAGTATCAAAAACTAAAAAATCAAAAATAAAAGTTAAAAGTGAGATTTATTGAATTATTAAAATAAATATTATATATATCAATTAGAAATTAAACATCCGAAACGAACCAAAATTCCTCTAAAAAACAAATCAAAATCTAAAACATTAAAAAAGAAAATTCAACCATTCAATTATTCCATTATGTCATCTTCCAATGATTATCCTTGTTATCCAACGTGAGTTTTAAATATCAAAATATTATTTACAAAAAATAATTTTGTATAGAGCATTTCCTTGTTTTCGATCATGTGGTCCTATAAATTGTCCGAAAAATAAGTTACCTATGCCTCGAGATCTTTGGTATCGTATTGTTTACTCACAATTACTTGAACAACAACTAGGTAAGACATTATCAAAAAAATCCTTTTCTTTATTTAATAGATTATTTAGAAAGTAAAGAAAAAATTATTTCTCAAAATCGATCAGGTTTTATTTAATCATAATATATTATTACATGATAAAATCATTATTATAGCCTCTCATTTCCAATCATTATCGAAAAGAAAATATAAAGAAGGTAATTTTACATAGCAATAGGCACAATAAATAATCGATTTCTATTCTAAGATGAATCTATAACAGATAAATCATCATATAATAATTTACACAGTATGATAAAATAATTTATTTGATTATATTAAAAAAATCTTTTTACATTAAGAAAACAAATCAAATAGTAATAATACACGTCAACAACAGACAATGAATGCAGCATGTTCAATAACATCGACTAAAGTTATTAAATTAGATGGTGAAAGAAATAATTATACTTCTCTTTTAAATTTTTGAAAGAAAATGTGTTTTTTCATAGCCTCATTATCAGTCGATAATCATTTGCATAAGTCAGGTATAGAAATATATTTAATAAATTCCTAAATATTCATTGAAGAAAATTGTATGTTAGAACGGAATCATGTAAATTCACAATTGGGTAAAAAATTTCAGAAATATTAATTACAAACTAGAGGTTTTGATATAGGACCATCAAACTCATACAAACCATATTCATGTATGAAATTTATTCTCTAGGAAAATTGAATAATACTTTAATATTCAGTGAATAATCTTGAATATATTGCTGAAACTTTACCATTAGAAACCGAATCTAAATGTAATCAATCAAGTAAGTAGATTTTATTTTTTAATTTATAAATTAATTTTATTATAAAAGATCATCTACAATCAAAAATTGAATCAAAAGAAAATTGTAAGATACAAATAAGTATAATGAGTGGGGCAAAAGTTTTATATTAATTTTGTTTTTCATATAATTCTGCAATTCAATATCGCAGAGATTTTCTGCTTTTTTTGTTAGAAACAGCAAAAAGTCTGGTGCATAGTTATACAACAGGATTTATTTCGAAAAACTTACAACAAAAAAAGGCACTGAAAAACTCTTCCACAACTTTGGCTAGATTTTTCTTATTCAAAATATTCATTTATGCCTTATCATTATCTACTTTCAACTGCTATCGATGCTAATGAAAAATGCTTTTTATTCTAAAATTTGTGTGACCCTCGAAAAACAGTTTAAGTCAAATTCTTTTATAGATTTTTGCACTAAACACTTTATTTTTTCGAATAAAAAAAGAATATCAAGTTTCTGAGGTATTAAATCCTGGTGTATATAATCAAAACTTTTGTCCCATCTGTTAATTTCCATAATATTTTATTTTTTCTAACATATAGTAAAAACAACTTTATGGAATACAAATCTTGATAAAACTGTATTATTAACTCAATCTGCTCATACGGAACTTATCAATCGTCCTAGTACGATTATTTTACATAATCAAATAATTGAATATTTAATTTTTGATTTAGAAATTTATCGTGGTATATCAGCGGATGCTACACTTGAACGTAAAAATTATTTTAATATCATTTAAAAAAATAACAAACAAAGTCTATTGATAGGTACTATTCCCATTCGTACTGCTCCTTCAGCATCGATTATCTTGAATAATCAATCAAACTTTGAGGAGATAACTAGTAAACTTTTTCTTTTGATTTTTTAATATAAATTAAAATTTCTTAGTTTCACCTATTCAACATAAACAATCAAGTGTATCTACTCAACAATCAATTAATAAACTAGAAAAAGATAATTCTCCTATTGATAAATCATCAATTATATTCGAACATCCATTAATTGATCAATTATTTAAATGTAAAAAAAAAATTCGTATTTAATTATAAAAAGATTTTATTTTATTAGATTATAATCTTGAAGATATTCCACGTCTTCAATTATTCAAAAGATTAAATCGTAGATTAACACATATTTATCAAACATTAACAACAATGTCATCGAATGATCTTGAAATAAAACTAAAATATAAACGTGATGGTAAAAATTAATAAATAGTAAATAATTAAATTTTAATTCTATTAAAAAAACCAAAAGCACTTGTCAAAAAACTTCAAACACCTGTTCAATCATTAACAATAGATGAACGAATAGCTATGGTTGAACGTAAGAATTGATTTTTATTTTTGTCAAAAAACAAATAATTAATTTATTTATTTTTATAGTTGAACTTAATGTATATGAATATGTTAAAGGTAAAACTAATTTTGTTTTTTTTGTAAGTACTAAATTTCATTATAAATTATTAAAGCACTTGATAAATCATCATTAAAATCTATGCATGTAAATAACAACGATGAATTAAAGATCGAACATTTATCATCAATTCATCCTATTTTACCATTATATGATACCGTTTTACCTGTAATAAAAAGATCTATTACATCTGCATCATCAATTGC
>JAJEKB010012754.1:0-12450 GCA_022393335.1 Macrotrachela quadricornifera
TTTTCTTCAAATTTTATTATAAAATCTCAAGTTATACAATTTTCATATAAGTGAATCACACTATAACAGATGAAATGACTATTGCATTGTGCTTTATATGATAAACGATAACATTCATTTCATAACCCTTCATAATCAATTTTTCTTTATGATTAGTTGTCCACTCACCCCTAGGTATACGTTCTAATAGTTCATTTAGAATGTAGATGAGGTAAAAACATATTTGGCGATAGTTATTGAACAAAGATGTTACTATCATATTCTCCTGGCATCCCACTCCGCCTCTTTTTTCTCTTTTTTATGGAATTCCTCTTTTTTAGCCTCTTTTTTAAAAAGTATCCTCTTTTTCCTCCTTTTTCCTCAAATACTTAAGCGAAAGCAAATAAAGTAAACATTAAACAATTTTTCGTCATTTTTGTGTTTTTTTACTGCTTTGAACATAAGTTTTTTATTCTTTTTCGTTGCGCAAAAATGATATATCTACGAATACAACAAGCATAATTATTATCGATTGTGCATTTTCAATTCGTTCTGTTACTTATTATATTAAACTGAATAAGTTATACATTTTTTGTAGATCATTGAGTTCATTAAATGCCTGATCATAAAACAAAATTTAATAAATCTTGGTTAAATAAATCCGATGGTTATGGAAATTTAGTAAAAACATGGTTAAAGCAAGGTTCATCGGAAACAACATTTATTTGTACAATATGTCGCACCGGTGATCTGGATTGTTCCAATAAAGGTTGGAAAGCTGTTGAGCAGCACATGCAGAATGAAAAACACAAGAAAAATTCAAATGCTCTGAAAAATAATTCTCATTTTGATATTTCAACGTCAACAACATCTTCAATATGTTCTACAAATACTATTCAACTAGTCAATCCAAATAAATCTTTATCATTTGTTGATCAAGTATCAAAAGCCGAAACCTTATAGGCTCTTAAATCCGTTCAACACGGATTTAGCTATAAAAATTCTGATAATGTCGGTGATTTATTTCGTGAAATGTTTCCAGATTCAAAAATTGTCGAGAAATTTTCGATTCAACATTCAAAAATGTCTTATATCATTTCACATGGACTCGGACCTTATTTTCGTGATCGATTAATTGAAGATATTAAAATCTGTCAACGATTTGTTCTTTGTTTTGACGAACAAACCAACAATCAGAACAAGAAGCAATTGGATTTACTTTTTCGATATTGGTGTTCACAAAAAGGACTTGTTGTTACTAGATACTATCGTACAATTTTATTAGGACATGCACAAGCAACTGCAGTTGTTGATGGTATTCTAGATGCATTTCGAACTGATGGTATTGATATAAAAAAGTTATTAATGTTAAGTCGAGATAATCCGAATGTCAATAAAACAATTGAAAAAATGATCGATAATGCTATGAAAAAAGTTGGTGCTGAATTATTAAATATTGGCACTTGTAGTTTACATATTATTTACAATGGATTTAAAGCAGGTACGTATTGTGACAACAAAAAGAACATGTCTGACTGTGTCTCCTACTTTTATAGGTACAAGTGAAACAAACTGGCATGTAGAAAATTTTTGTATGGATATTTGGTCGTGGTTTCAAAGATCTCCTGCTCGTCAGGAGGATTTTGAGAATATGGTTGTTGAAATAAATGATTCTATAGAAAAATCAATATTATATTTCTCATCAACAAGATGGATATTACTTGGAAAAGTAATTGAACGTGTTCTCAGTAAGTGTTACAACTATACATCTTCGATTTTAATGCTTTGCTTTTTCTATAGAACAATTTGACATCGTGCGAGAATATTTTTTGATTTATTTACCATCAAAACAACTGAAAAGTATACAAAAAAATTCTCGTTATAATGATATTAAACAAGTACTTCCTCTTTTTTTCAAGACTGTTTATCCTCTTTTTTCATAAACCTTCGATGGGATGCCAGTTGGTGGATTATCCATTAATTTTATTCTTTTCTATTTCTCAGTGTCGCATATGACGTCATTAATATAAGGTAATTCATCTCTTTCAAAGTAAGCATCGATTGGACATTTATATTGTGTTGCAATTTGTAACTGTATAACCCAGGACAATGTTTACGGGTCGTATTTGACTCATTTCATATGCGCAGTGTTACGGTCGTATTTTATCGTATTGTAAATGAGCGTAAACGATCGAATACTCGATTGTCAAGCCATTTACGACAGTTACTAACCGTGTACGGTACGACAAAACGCCGCCGTAATATTGTACATATAAAACGAGTCAAATACAATAATAAAAAACGATCGTTTACGGCCAGAGTTGATTGACCTGGGCATTTTTAATACAACATAATAGTTTTTGATTTAAATGATAAATTTCATAGTAAATATACTAGTTTTTATATAAATTAATAAAAATATATGAAATTACAAATTTTAAATAAACTAGAGCTTTCAGCATATCAAATGCCATCGTCAGTAGAAAAATCGATGTTATAATTGTATTAGCTGTTGTTTTGTTGAATATTATTTATCATTTCTATCAAACTTATGAAGCAGACCTATGATAATATTATTCACTAATACATATGATAGTTACATAGGCTATATCAATTTTTATTCTATTCTGTTGAAATGATTATTCGTGATTCATCTACAATAATATTCAACAAAACAACAGCTAAAACAATGATAACACCAATTTTTCCACTGACGATGGCATTTGATATGCTGAAAGCTCTAGTTTATTTAAAATTTGTAATTTCATATATTTTTATTAATGTATATAAAAACTAGTATATTTACTATGAAATTTATCATTTATATCAAATTTATGAAAAGGACCTATGATAATATTATTCGTTAATAATCGTTTTTTTTTTATGTAAAATATATTGAATTATTTGGTTTCGTTACGATAACACTTCTTTTCCCATCAACTAGTGGTGGTGTAGGATGTATAGATAATAAGTGAGTTGGAATTTATTCCCGTGAACGTTTTGGAAGTAAAATAGGTTCTGTTGGATCATTCGCTCTTGCATCAATTCCATGCAAACCATTGTATAGCAGTGCATTAAATGATTCGTTCTCGACATAAAGACCTTAACCAGGTCTTTTTTTTTGCATCCGTTGTAGTTGAAGATATAGTGCACGAAGATTAAATTGATGAAACAGAAAAATACGATGCTGCTAATCGACTCGGATTCAAGCCGAATGCACGTTCAATGGTAATTCTTAAGAAGGAAATTCTTGCAACAATGGGAGGTGTTGATGTTCTTGTTGATTGTAGAAGATTGTCATCACCACCATCGGTTTGTACTATAAACACAAAATGTATTAATTTTCCTCTAAAGTTAATTCGAAACTTACTGACGTTCATTGATTATATATCAATGAAATAATATTATTGATTATACATAAAATATTTATTTTATCTAAAATAGAAAAATAATTATAATACAAGTAACTCTCGTCTAAAGACTTGCTCAGCTGTTTTTCGTAGAAATTGTGTTTCTAAACTACCGTCATGCCATTTATTTATAAAATTAAAAAAACCGATGGCAGATTCAAGTTCTTCGACCTCAACTGTCTTTGATCATACTTCATAAAAACAAATGTTTTTTGTTGAAAACTTCTCGTTTGTTTGAAAAATTGAGCTTCAGAAATTTTTAGAAAACTGATCTCAGATTTGAATTCCTCGTTCCCTATTACCATTCGGTCAACCCTTATAAAAAAAATTCCTTTTTTACCTTTACATAATTTTTGGGAGAATAAGTGAGGCGCGGACATAGAAGCAAACAAACAATTTATGCTTGTAAGACTCTTCTCTATGAGAAAGAGAATAATAAGGATATAATTCCACATTATCTTTTTTAAAAGATGATGTAAATGGAAGTGCTATAAGTGATATAATTAATAAATCAACTGGAATAATTAACCATATTAAAATAATATAATGATGAATTGAACCTGATTCACAAGATAAAAAATAATATTGTTGTATAAAGTACTTGTAAAGGTATATTCGCTATTTCAATTAAATTAACATCAATATTTCGAAGAACTAAACTATTTAGAAAAAAAATGTAAACAATTAAATAATAGTTTACATATTAAATTTAATATTGTTCGAGTTCCAATTGCTGATCAAACAAGATTTTGATTTCTTGATGACATCTTACGTTTTTTTTTCTTAGTATAGATATTCAAAAGTAAAATCAACCTCAATACAGGCTTCATTCTCCATCCTTTTTTTACAGTCATTATTTTAGTTAGATTTTTCTTATTGGTTGTCATTTTAATTAATAAATTTATTTTAATATTTTGTTTTTTTAAATAAAAAATTTCTAAACTTTTTTTTTAACATTTTATTTCGGAAGTTTTTTTGATGAAAAAGATTTTGTAACTAATGTCGGTTATTTTTAAGTAACAGCGACTATTCTTTGAATAACTTTTCAACGGTTCAAGCTATGAAGTCCGGGTTTTCACCGTTAGAAAGAGCAAAACTGGTGATGTCAATCTGTATCAAATCCATTGAGTTCAAGCCTCCTATACATAGCTATTTGCAGTCAGATATCTTTTTTGTTGTCAGTTTTTATAAGTTTTCATGATGATTTAGCATTAAATTAGGTCAAAATATAGCCCAAACCTCCCTATATTTGTGCTAAAATTTTCAAATCTTTTTATTTTCTTCTCGGTTGCTTTTTCTTTACGCTTTCATGTTAAAATATGAAAAATTTAACGCAAATATAGGGAGATTTGAGCTACATATTGACCTAATTTAATGCTAAATTATTACGAAAACTTATGAAAATTAAGAAGAAAAAAGATATCTGACTGCAAATAGCTATGTATAGGAGACGTGAACTCAATGGATTTGATACAGATCGGCATCACCAGTTTTTCTCTTTCTAACGGTGAAAGCCCGAACTTTATAGCTTGAACCGTTAAAAAGTTATTCAACGAATGGTCGTTGGTACTTTTAAAAGAATTCGACATTAGTAACACCTTCAATTTGTAAGAAGAAATTTTTAATTAATTAAACTTTAAATAATTAGCAAAAAAAACAGTATGAATAGAAATCATCTCGCTTGGAAAAGTTTCGTTTTATAAATAGATTAATGATTATTGACACAAGTTGTATTAAGATTTGAATAAATGCTTTGCTTTTTGTCTCTAAGAAGAATATTTATGTGGAATTATTCCTTGGGCAGACTCCACATTGCAAAGCCGACGCGTGATAAGTTATTGAAACTCAGATGGGCTAAGGCTCCAAATGGTATTAAAACTGTTTTGATTAATGTATCAGCAATTGCTAAGGCTATTAATCGTACATCAACTTGTAAGAATAGAATATTTTAGAAGAAAATCTTTTATTTAGTTTTTTCTTATTAGATGTAACAAAATTTTTTGGCTGTAAATTAGGTACACAAGTACAAATGAACGGAAAAGAAGATCGATATATTGTTAATGGAGCACATGATTGCGAAAAATTACAAAATTTACTTGATGGTTTTATTAAACGATTTGTACTTTGTCCAAGTTGTGATAATCCAGAAACAAAATTAGTATGTTTTATTTTTCTATTATTATATAAATAAGATCGGACAGAACAAATAATGATAATATAAGAAAAAAACAGAAATTATTTGAGAATGTTTATTGCGTGTTACCTTAAAAAAATATTCGATGTCAGGATGACATTTTATAGATTGTTAAAAGAATTTTCCAACATAAATATGTGTAAATAAAACCATGATTACTTCATTCACTGATTCACAGGGCAAATACGTAGAGATAAAACCAAAACTAATCTGATCGATAAATAAACCATCGACACTGATTTTGTCTCTAGTCATAGTTAATAGAAATAGTAACAAAAATAAATTCCAACGATCTAGATATCATTCGGAATATTACTCGATGAGTTCCATAGAATTAAAGGACAAATCAAAACTGAACATTTGAACAAAAGTTTAGTCTTACTTTGTTCAACTCTATTTGATATATTTGTAGAGTTTTCGCAAACGAAATGGCGGTGAAATTCATCAAGTATGTGCTGCTTGTGGTTATCAAGGTACAATTAATATGGTATCACATAAATTAACAACATATATTGCAAAATATCCACCAGGTGCTGTAAGAATATCCAATAAAGATTATTTTTTATATAATTTATTTTTCTTATCATAGGAAGGTAAAAGTGAAACAGTATCAGAGACGAAATCTAAAGATAAATCAAAGAGTAAGAACAAAACTCATACAACTGGTAATAATCGAGATTCAGATGAAGGAAGTCCTAATGAACAACATGAAAAAACAGTAAGAAAAACTTTTATTTTTCTTTTAATTAATCATTAATTTTATTATAATCTAGAATGGAACATCGAAAAACGGTGGTGGTGATGGTGATGAAGATTGGGGAGATGATTTATCACCAATAAAAGGAATGATTCAAACTGATGATCTTGATAAACCATTAGCTGAACGTTGTGAACAATTTAATCGTCTTGTTGAAATAAAAATAAATTTATTTTAAAATTCTTTTTTTGGAAAAAGAAAAAAGAACAAAAATTAAATAATCTTGAAATAATAAAAGATCTTGTAGCTGAAGCTGAACGTTTAGAAATTTTAGAACATGCTCCATTTATTGTTGGACAATGTATTTTTACAGAAAATATTTTAAAAGAAATTGATCAATATAAATTATTATTAACCTAAGTAAATTATCAAAAAAAAATTAATTTTGAAATAATATTTTTTTCAGTTATGTACAAAAAATGCTAAAGGACAAAAATATTTATTACATATGCAATTGAAGCATTAATTGGTGGAAATGAAGAAATTCGTGGAAAAATTTTTAATAAAAAAACAATGTCAAAAATCTTATTAAAATTTTATGACAAAGATATTATTGAAGAAGATACTTTTTATATTTGGCATGAAAAAGCTTCAAAACGTTTTACTGATAAAACAACATCAAAAGAAATTCGAGAAATGCCAAAAGAATTTATACAATGGTTACGTACAGCTGAAGAATCAAGTGAAGAAGATGATAATGATGATAATAAACCTGAATCACAAGTAACATAATCATTCTTTTATTTTTTAAATTATTCTTTTCTTTCCTTTTTTATTTTAGATTGATTTTACACATACAGCTGGTAGTGGTATTGAAGTTAAAGTTGAAACAGTTACTAAACCTCCTGTTGAAGATAAAATTGAATATAATGGAGAAATTATTGATGTCGATAATATCTGAAGAAATAAATACTTTTTCCTCCTCCCTTTTTTTTGCTATTGTTCTTTTGCTGATTAATCATTTATTCTCTTTCTCTTATATCTCTATTATTATTGTCTATTATATATACACACATACTCCACTTTATTCTATTCTCACTATTTCAAACAGTTTATTTAATCATGAAATAAACAAGAAACGAAAGGACTTTTTTGATTAAAGAACATGTGTATGATAATTTACGACAAATCTCAATTGACAGAAAGGTTTCTCTTTGTCAGAATTTTTTTCAAAATAAATTATCCATGAATTCGAATCCTTGTTTTCATAATCATCAATTTTGAAATGTCGTAAAATTCTCTGATCAGATATGAAACTTAAATTTCAAATGCGATAAAACAAATTAATATTCGCGCCAGTATTTTATTAATAAAATTTAATTAACATAGAAATCTATCATATGCATACATTCAATATGGTCACTTTTTATCTCTATCGGTTATAAATATTTATTGATAATGCTAAAACATATGCAAATGTAAAATGGTAATTCAGAATCACATGTTAAAAACAAGGAAATTCAAAAACAGAAGTTTTTGAATATAGAAAATTATTTGCATAATGACCTTTCTAGTCACTATACTTTTAAGTATATATTTCATTTAGCCAGAAATATTAAACATTCATTTTCTTTATTGATTGTTACAGCGAGTAATCCTGTCAAGCACTTTATTTCCTGTATTATTCACACACAATATGACTGTTTGTTTTTTTTCTCAAACGTATGCGATGATTATTTTCTATTATCCGCAGAATTTTATTTATTTTTTTCTATTTTCATTAATAATGTGTTAAAAATCGAGAAGGATGGCCAACTCATCATTCATCTGAACGCTAGAATGCATCAAATAAACTGCTATTTCATAAAAAAAGAACAAATTTTACCGTTATAAAAGATATACACTTCATCAGAATAATTCAAATCGATAGTGAAATTGATCTAACATCTTATTCACATCTTTGTAACCAAAGTATATCAATTCTGTATCTAACAAACACCTGTAGATCTACTTGACATATATAAACTCATTCAGTGAACAATTCATAAATGAAATTAATTTCATAACAAACAAATATTTCATGAAAACATTGAATAACAACAAAAACAAAAAAAGAAAGAAAATTAATTTATAAGTAAATTGGAGCTATAGAACGAAGTAGAAGTTGAAGAATGATGATGTATAATTTCAATAATTGAAAAATGAATTTGACAATATCAATACTATTGATGTAATCTAAATATTTAGCGAACGTTTATCCAAAAGAGAAGATTTATTTATCGATAACTAAAACATGAATCTTTTCGAAAATCAATTAAATTATGCTCTTGGAGTCTATTAACACTATATGATAAGTGTGCATGTCTTATTTAAAAATGTAATTCAAATATTTTATTTATGTATATGTTTTCAAATGATCAGCAATGTCACATATCCCAATATTTAGAGATCTCCTGTAGTGATGCCGCATCTTCAGCGGGAGATACGAGTGTGGATGTGGAAGATCTTCATCTCTAAGGGAGATGATACATCTCCAATAGTCAATGACCGCATCTTCCGAGTATGACTACCGCGTCCCCCGCTGGAAATGCGGCATCTCTACAGGAGATCTCCAAAATACTGGATATGTGGCACTACTCAAAAACAGGTAAAGTACTTTTAACAGAGTGACAACAGACAAAAAACAATTATTTGTCGTGCCCAACTCCTACTGAAAAGCAAAGATCGACTGATATTATTTTTTTCGATATCGTTCTATCCATTATAAATGATTTCTTCGCGAATATAAATCAAAAATTTGAAAATCTTTCTCTTCAATATTATCGTCTGAATAATAGTTGAAAAGATAAAAGTATTTTTAAAAATTTTTCCTAATCTGTTAGATTATACTACACTTGACAAACAAGTTATACGACTTTAATAAGGGAAAACTAATGTTGCTGGCATACATGGATTTGTGACAATATGCATTATTTATTTATACAAGTCACATATATATATATTTATGAGATTAATAATGAAGTATTGAACAAAAATTGAAAAACAACGGACTAATATATAATTCTATTACAACAAATACAAAAAAAAACTAGACAAAACCAAAATAATTTGATGAAATAGATCATCTTGAGATAGAATACGATAACAATAAGATGATTTATTGTCGAAAGTTTAAGATGACTTAAACAATAAATTGTTGATGTGCTTGAAGATATGTTCCATTTGTAGTTGTCTTTAACTTGTGAAAAAATCGTCTTAATGACCATCCATTGATGAAAACGAAAGAACTATTGTTAGATTCAGTTGTCTCGTGTATCTGTTGTTGGTGATGATACTCATGAATAAGAGCATGAATACCGAGAATAAAGTAGTTGATCGCTCCTATACCGCACATCAAACTAACAATAAATAGAATCAATGCAAATACAGTCGAATGCATTTTCTAGAATAAAACAAAGAAATCTCATTCAAGTGTAATAAGTGAGAAAAATAATCGTAGTTACTTACCCAATTCATTAAACCTGCCCAAAAAAAACTTCCACAAAGAAAAGATAGCAATCCAATGGTAAAGCAATAAGCAGCGACACATTCACATTTTTCACCTATTGTCGTGGGAGGCTAATAAAAATAATATATGAAAAATCTTCTACGATTATTCAAGATATACATAGATATTTGTAAATCGTTACTCAACGTTAGTTCATTTTCAAGATTTTATTTATCAATACTTCTAATACATTTTACAGAAAAAATTTATCAAGCTAGAAATTCAAATTGAAAATTTCTATTCAACAATGAACAAACTCAGATGAACCATCGATTTGAAGTATTTATGTGGCGAATTCTCTCAAGATCAACAATAAACTTTCTTAGATGAAGAGACTTATCTAATAAGCGATTTCAATTTTCAACGCATTTTAGGAAAATAGCTTGGAGTTTTATTTAAAATACGAGTTAGTATGCTATCTTTATCAAAAAATAAATTGTATGCAATAAAAAAAGCTATGGATAACACACGATACCTGTTTCTCACATAAATACTTTGGGGGAGTTGTCATTGGCGAACATAAAACTTGAATTGATGGAATACAACAGAACATGGTGGCAATAGACATAATTTATTTGATCTAAAATAGAGATGCACTGAATCCATATCTAGTCAATTTCAATTCTTAGATTTGACTGGGTTTGAATCTAGATTTGGCTGGATTTGATCTTGACAAAAAAGTAGCAATGAATTAAGATACGTCAAGTCTGGCATACCTCGCACAAAGATTGTTGGTTTACGATTTGAAAACTGAGTGATGTCATAATACCGTTACGCCTCGTATTTAGACTTACAGAACACAATATATAATACGGCATTCAAGTTAAGTGTATGAACTTCTATCGTACCAGTATTAGTTTCAGGAGTAGTGATTGCATTACCTTCCAGTATAACTACAAATCTTTAGCATCGAAGAATCTGACGAGGAAAGGCCCCGAAGTATGCAACCGCTTTTGAGTTGGGACTCCGTGCATAAGGTAGACTCCAGTGAGGTATGAAAAACCCCAAAAGGATAAGTGCCTTTAAGCCTTCTATCTAGAGTTATAGGTGTTTTAGTGGAATTTTAGCCTATGGCGTGGTATATACCAATAAATCGGATGATCCTATTTCAATCTGAGATTTTGCCCAAAGATAGGTCTGTTTATGAGTAGGATACTCTGAAAATTTCAGCTCAAAAGAATGTTTCTTTCCAGAGATCAGATATTGAAATACTTTTCGAAGAATTTTTATTAATGTTAATTATTTATAACGATTTAGATGAAGTTTCTTCGTGTTCGAAGATGACCCTTTCAATGTTCCATGAAAATTGTTTAAGTAGATTAATCGCAAGAACTGAACAAAATGAATAAAAAGTAGAACAGGCTATATATTTCTTTTAGTTTAATTTGATAGTGATGAGAAGAAGAAGATGATAACTAAAATGACTAGGTAAACGCAATCTGTTTTCTCATCAATATCAAATTAGACTAATAGAAATATTATAGTCTGTTCTACTTTTTATTCATCTTGTTCAGTTCTTGCGATTAATCTATTTAAACAATTTTTATGGAACATTGAAGAATCATCTTCGAATACGAAAGAAACTTCACCTAAATCGCTATAAATAATTAAAATTGAAATAAATTTATCGAAAAGTATCTAATTAATTGAAATTTATCACTAATTTTTCTATCAGGACAAGAAGTTACGAAAAATGCAAAAAATTGATTTCTATTGCTTGCGTTATGCTGTTATCTTCACTGATCTTTTTTACTTACTCAAAAGTAACCATTTTAATACATTCTATAAAAAGCATTTTTCGGCATTATTTGTGACATTTTTACATCATTATAATTATGTACGTTTGAAGACATTTTAATGCCATTTTACTATTCTTTTCCCTGGTTGGGTAGCAACAGTATTGAAAAGAGTAAATAAGACTGATTATAGATCACATAGAGAAGTGGATAAGTTTGACCAGTTTTCATACGGGAAAACTACAGTCTTTGTGGAGGTATGTCAGACTTCACATATCTTAATTCGTTGCTACTTTTTATCAAGATTAAGTCCAGACAAAGTTGAATCTAATTCTAGTCAAGTCCAGTCAAATCCAAACCCAACTCCAGTATTCTTGTCAAATCCAAGCCAAGAATTTAAATTGGATTTGGTACATCTCTAATCTAAAATGGCATATCTAAAAATGGAGAAAAAAATCATTTTCAAGAACTTATCATAAGAATAAAAAAATCGAACAGTTTATCTGCATATGGTTCACAAGTCGACATTCTTATCTCTGTTCTCTTCAGATCTTTTTCTGCAGAAAAATCCGGTAAGATTCTTTTTTATATCCTCAATGTAAGTTTCTTGACTAATTCACAAGGTCTTGTAAATCAGACAACAATTCGGTAGACAGAATCTTGGATAGTGAAACAAGAATTTTCTAATCTGAAAAGAATCTTGTCATTCTCGGATTCCAACATTGACTATTTTTATTATAGTTTAGGGACCAATTTCTTGGATAATCTGACAATATTTCTGCACTTTATTCTCATAATTAATACCCATATAAAAAATGTTTCTCAAAAGTCACAAAATAATCAGTTTTAAATCGATTATAGTCATCCAATTTATATCAATAATTTAA
>JAJEKB010012759.1:0-10305 GCA_022393335.1 Macrotrachela quadricornifera
AAAATGAAAAGAAAAATTTGCTGCACTTTTGCGTTTCCGGCACCTTAATTCTATTGTTTTATTCGAAGCTCGTAAATTTGTTAAGTTTATAAGCTTCATTTTGCTTGCATTTACAATAGAGAAGTCATTTTGTTTAATTCATAAATATTTTCATGCGTTGTTGTTGTATTATATATGTACAATTGTCAAATCATTGCTCGAAATAGTTCAATGTTACTGATGTATTCAAGCTTCAAAAAGTTCTTTTTGGTGCTTCTTATAACTATATTCTTCTCGAAAAAGTGTCTTTTTTTTGAATTGCATTTCATATATCTTTAAAATTGAATCGTATATTTCTCTCCATTAGTCTTGATGATTATGTTACGGAAAAGAATTATGCGATCGAGATATACGTTTTTGGACAATATCAAACACCCGATCATAAGCTGAACAGGTTTGTCTGTCTGAATCTCAATATGTTTGTATTGATATCTTCATTATACATGTCATATGAGTTTAAAATCTCATATTTCCAATTTTATCACATATAATACCAATGTTTACACTAGATCAACATGCAACAGTGGTTCATAGAACTTTCGATAACTACATTTTATTCCACTTCAAAGTAAAAAAAACAATAAAAATTCTTTCTAAATGAACTACTACTACTACTACTACGATACAATGATAACAACAAATATTAAAAGTGAAAACTAATATATATGTACATTTTACAGTATTTTGAAAAAAGTTTTTTTATATGATTGTCGTGAAAGTTCAATTGATTTTGGGCTTAAAAAATACATGATATTTTTTAGTTAAACTATAGCTTGTTTTATTTTTTGAAATAGGCTTTTTCATTTTGTTTATTTTGTCTTTTGGTTTAGTAGAAATTATTTGTAAATTGTCAGTTTCAGTTGTAGAATTTGAATTAAGTAATATATCATTATCAGTAAAGCAATTGGTATTTTGAGAAGTATCGATTACTAAAACAGAATTATTAAAAAGATAGAAATAAAGAGTATTTTAAAAGTTCTATGACATTTTTGAAATTGTTCGTTTTCATATTCAATAAAAATAAACTTCTTAAAACTTTTTCAGATCATTATATATATCAAGTACTATGTAACTGCAGTGTGAGGCGTATAGCTTTTTCTATGAGGTGAGAAACTAGTAAAACGCTACTATCTACTATTTTATAAATTTCTCAATAGTTCATATCTGAACTAGACAATTGAAGACAAGTTGTTATTTGAAATTTTTCTTCAATTGACATATGTAAAACAATAGTATTGTATTAATAAAATATTGTTCTCTTTATATATACAAATGCTACTGATATATAAGATAGGAAGTTCAATATTATTACGGTACAGTTAAACCAATATATATGTACATATACATCGTTTATTAAATAGAAAGGATCAACATCAAACACGTTTTTTGTCAATCGAATTAAAATAATAAATTGTGTCGACAAACTGAATGACTTTTGACTGACACTTAAGAATCAATCAAGTCAATGGTCAGACACAAGAAAAATAGTAAGTTATTTATCTTCTTTTTTTACATTTGTCTTTAACGGTTAAATTTTTTTAAAAAAGACATGAGCAATATAATGAGAAAAATAGAATAAATCGTACTCTCATTATGCATTTTCGCTTATAATAAGGATTCTAGATCTTAAACTTTATAGTTACGTAGTATTTGACATATGTACAGTCGTATACTTTTATTTAATGTGAAAATAAGCATTCTCAAAAGTGTCATAGAATTTCTAGAATACTCTCTTCGGAGTATCTCAATATAGCATAATAAACTTACAAGAAATTTGAGTGTCCATATCAGTCAATCCATTAGTGTCATTAAACATACTTTTCGAATATTGTTTAGAATTTTCTAGATAAAAAAGAATTTTTCAAGTTCTACTGTTGATTTTATAGTATTACCGCTTTCAAGTATGTTAGCAATTCCATTATTAATAGTTTCCAACATTACTATTGTATTAGATATGATTGTTTCTTCAAAATCCATTGTTACTTCTGATTGTTCTTCAGTAATTATTTTTGTAACACATGAAGATAATGGTGACATGCATGTTGTTGTTGATGATGAATCAGAATCAGCTAACACAGCATCTGATTGTGATTCAATTTCTTCATTATCTTCATTGACAATGTCACTATATTTATTGTATTCATCAATAAATTCTTTTAAATACTCCATTGAATCATATTTGTCTAAATAATTTTTGTCAAATATTTCTGGCCGTGGTCGCTGGTAGAAAGATTCATTCTTATCTAAATTTAAAGTAAGTAATAAATATCGGAATAGACAAACGTCATTATTTGATTTTTTGTTTGTTTTACTCTTACCCATAACATAGATATATGCGTTTTTTTGCCAATATGCATACTCTTGTTGCTCTGTTAAGGTTTTTTTACGGAATAAACTTCCTGTGTCTTCAGGATTAAGTAAGACAATTGCTGGCATAATATCAATTAATTCTTTTGCTTTTTGGTTTTTATCTCGTACCTATTATATATAAAGAAATGTTGACAAGAGAATTTTTGTCATATGGTTGCTCAAGAAAAACGCTTACAAAAAATGATACATTGGAAGTTAAAATTCATTCTTTGAAGAAAAATTTAGTTTCTTAAAATCATCCCAAGATGCGTCATCTATCGCTACATATCGAGCAGAATTGTTCCAATTATCTAACGATCATCCTGTTTTATAATAGTTGCAGCGACCTGGTAGTGATAAAGCAAATGTTGTTTTGCCTAAATTTTCATTAAAAAAAAACAAAATATAAGTATAGAGGAAAGACAAAGTTGTTTTCAGATTCGATTATTCTGTACCCGTAAGACTATTGCCGATTAATATTAAACATCTACAACGTCCATTTTTCATAAAATCATTAACAATCCAATAGTTATTTCGCCGACCTATTCCAAAAAGAAAATAAAAGAAGAAATAAGAGATATTAATATTTCAGTGGTCTTTTTATCACTGACACTAATACATACGTAGCGATTTAGTTCAGTTGGGAGCGGTATCCATCCATCGTATTGGTTTTTCATTTCTTTTTTTATGTTCTTCTAGAAGAACCGCCATATTAGCTACATCGTGACAACGACGTTTATGTCTAGAAATCATAAGAGTATTATTTACAATGCCGTGATAAATTAAGAATCAATACTTATCCATTAGATACTTACTGGAAACAATTATTATAACAGCTTTTGTCCACGGCCCCCAGAGATTTACGTTCGGCAGTAGCAATAAGATGGTTATTGTAGACTGGATGTTCTTCTTGACCTATATCAGGATTTATATACAAATAGTTACAGTTTTATTAGTATTTTTACTCTTATTTTTAGCAACTTTACTAGTTTTTTTGCCTTTAAGCTCTACATTTATTGCTGGATTTCGTAGCTTCATGGCTTCTTCCCATGTCTTCACTTTATCATGGCTACTAGGACTGTGGAAAGAACTATATTCGACGAAGTCCACATCTAATTATGTCATGAAATAAATGTACAATAATTTTTTTGTGAAGAAATAGATCTACTTACGTCTTTTAATCTATTCATTCCACGCATATTCATCGATACTAAGCTGATGAAGCCAAGATATTGCTAATAAAAAAGAAAATTTGAGATAATACAATATATTGAAATGGATTTATTTTTCACGCTATTATTCACAATAGAAACTTACATGTTTTTGTATCAAGATAAGGTGTATATTTTTCCAAATTTTTTTTAAAGAAAATATTGATATGACGTTGATTACAATCGATATCATGCTCCGAACCAACGCAAATATACATAACCTCATTTTTGAACATGTCAAGAATAATGTTTTGAATGACGTAAACTGTAGAAAGAAATTCATATAGAAATATGATAAGACAATATACAATGACATTGACATGTTGCTTGAATAGAAACTATTTATCTTACTTGATTTCTCGCTTTAACCGGCAAGTGATAGAAGTTTTGCGCCAATCCGAAAATCTTTGTCACCCTTTCTTTTTCGTGATGGACGGTTTTTCTTTCTTTCAGTCGTAATTTCTTCCTTATCAACATAATAAAATTTGAATTCATGGCATAGTTTTTCGATATCTACGTTGATGTAAACAAAGATAAACATAATCATAGAATAAATGCATAGTTTTCTAGCATAATATTTGGTTGCCCCAATGTCCGTACAAAGCATGTGGTTGATCATGGTCTTTAACGGGACCTGTTTCTAAGGCAGGTGGATAAGTGTGTACCAATTCAAGATTCGTAGACATTTTGTTTAAAATTTTAGTAAATAATAGATATTTACTTACAATTGAAGTTTAATTTAGATAATTGAAATTTAATTATTGTTATGAAAAGAAATATGTATGTGTGTGTACGTGAGTACTTGAATAAAATGAAGCTCATATCTATAAAAAATAAAACAGTGAGTGATATATTTAATGGCGCCAGCTATGTATCAGTGTATTATATATATCATTCTAAAAATTTTTAGATTCTTGCTGAAATTAATACGTATATATAAGTAACGCTCGTCTGAGGACTCGCTCAGCTTTTTCTCGCAGAAATAATGTTCTTGAAACTATCATGAAATCATTTATTTTGTTAAATTAATAATTAGTTAATAATGGTTAACGTCAGATACGCACCTCCCAATTCTGATTACTTTGGCCAACTTTCATAGAAAAACATTAATAATTAAATAGTTCATAATTAATTGGTAACTAACTAATAAAAGCTAACCTTAAATTTCAATTTTCCATTCTCTATTGTTTTTACTTGAGTTCCTCAAAAAAATATTAAAAAACAATAACTAGTTAATAATTAACAAATAATCAGTCAAAACTAGTACTAAATTCGGATTCTCCTCACTCGATTATCTACAGGCTAAATTTTATAGAAAACATTAATAATCAATATTAAGTTAATTATTAGTCAAAATTAATACAAGATTCGCATTCTTCATCCTCGATTGCCCTTCGCTCAATTTTTGTAGAAAAAATATTAATTAATAATTATTTGATTAATAATTGATTATTAATCAGTAAAAACTAACCTCAGATTCGAACTCTTCGTGCTCGATTACCCTTTGGTCCAACTTTATGGAAATGTTTGCTATACTCTTCTCTACGAGAAAGAGAATAATACATTAACAATAACGTTGCCGACTTTAATCCAACAGAAGAAGATGAAGACGACACTTGCCAAAATAAAATTCATAAAGATATTCGTTATGTATGTGTGTGCGTACATATGTTTTTCAAAATATGATGACGTGATCATTTTTAGTTATACTAAATTGTCACCATAACCCAGGCCCCGCGCGAAGGTCCCAGGTTTGGGAGGGTGCAAGGCTTCTGAGGTAGTCTGATTGAAGAAAGCAAAATTTTTTTTTCGCATCAGACTTAGTATTAATCTTTATCGTACAATCTGAAATGCAATATTTCTCGCGGAGCGAAAACTTTTTGCAACTTTCTTAGAAAGTTCGACTGTATCTGGTAAATTCTCAATAAAACAACCAGTATATGACGTAAGAAACTTCCTCAATACTTCTGCCGTCGAAGGCGGCCGCTTTGGCAACGATTGTTCTCGACTAGGCTGTTTCGAAGGAAAAATAGACTAAAGTTAGAAGTTTTTATGGATTCACTGCGGTTACGCAGATGTTATTTTTCGCAAAGCGAAAACTTTTCTCATATCAGATTCATGAAAGACATTTCTTTTTCTTATTTTTCTCGAAAGTAAAAAGTGTTGCTAAAACTCTTAGTCATTTCACTACCGGAGGCGACTACGCTAGCGACGACTGCGCATAAATAAAGGTGTCCAGAAGGTAGGATGCAGTAAAGTATACCATGAAAACAAGAAGATCAGAGTTATTTTTAAGGCGAGTATGCCCATGCGGCTACGTCTTCATGCAGAGAAGAATTCTAATATTTCAAAATGTTGTAGCAAAAAACATTGTTTATGCCAGAATTTCAAGTAAAAAAACAGCTGATTTTTTCAACTTGCCGTAGAACTTCATGTTTTCGACTGATATCTCAACGATAATCGCCGATTATTATTAGAAAAAGATCATTCCGTGACTCCCATTTCCACTCAGAACATCTCTGAAGATGTTTTAAGAATGTCCCTATGAGATACTTTGCAGATTCAAAAAAATATTATCCATTTTGGTGTCTAATAATAAATAATTTTTAATTTGTGGGGGGTGCACACCCCCCTACACCCCCCCACTTTCGCGGGTGCTGCCATAACCTAAGACAATACTTATTAATACACTCCAACCCTGTAACACTACTAAATAAATCAGACCAAAAACCATCACAAAAGACCAACAATACACATTGTTAAAAGACGATAACATACACTGTATGTACATAATAAATAAACTATTTAATTAGATGCATTCACCCACGAAAAAACTTTTTTCCAACCATATATCACACTAAAAACATCGAAAATCATCAAAAACCTACAAAAGTCCATCGAAAAAATACAGTAAAATTTTTTATCGCAACACGTAACCAGACAGAAACCCACTACCGAGGGGGAGGATGAGCCTAGCTGCCATAATCTAGATTTCACGTCGGTAAAGACGATCATCAGATGGTAAATAATTCTAAATGATTTATCCAATCAAAAGAATTATCTCTTTCACATAAAAATTCATTCTATTAAGGAAATGAAGCTAGCTGTATAGACGCTTTTCGTCCATGCTTATGGGACATCGCTTAGAGATGGAATAGTGAAAGATATCATGCCTCTGATTTTGTTGAGTTTTTTATTATTATTTCCTATCACATTTTGAATGATTCATTTAACACATTATATCTCTTTATATATGTCTTGTGTTTTAACCAAATATTCAATCTCTTTGTAAACAAGAATTCAACTTTTTCAAACTCATCAATCGATAAAAATCTTTAAATTTTTATGATCACAATCATTTTGATTTTATCAAAGAGTAGTATTCATTTTTTCACCTCTTTTCATTTAGTTTATTTGTATATTAGATACAATGGTTTTTAGTCAATAGACCAATAATTTGCTTAAAATCTAGCACAAAAATAGTTCATTCTTTATTTGTCAGTCATGAGTGTGTATCACAAAGTAAAGTGAAAAAAAATATATTTTAATTATTTACTACCAAGAATAAATCCATATGAGAGATACAATAGTGTTCATGAAAATTAATATTATATTTATTATTTAAAATAAGAATTAAATTCAACACAATTGTCTATTTGATTCTATTTCAATACTTTTATAAATGAAACATGATAAACAGTCTATTTCTTCTTTATTGTCATATTCATATAAAATTAATCTCAACAACTTGCAACACCAAGAGTAAAAAGTGCATATGAACCAGAGATCCACGAATTAACTGAAAAATAACCTCGCCAATAATCTAATTTAAAAGATAAATTTTTTTACACATATTTCAAGCATATACTACTATGACTATTAGATGTATGTTGTTAGATCAGATGAAATAAATAATCAATAAGTTCAAAAGAGCAAAATAGAATGATAAAAAAAACTAACAATGATCATTTATTTTTCTTAGAAGATGCAGAAACAGTACGCTCATCATTTGTTATAATTTCAATTAGATAACTTCTAATCATTAACTGTCATTGACAAAACTAAATAGATCAATTGAGAAAGCTTCGATGAAATAGAATATGATCAAAGCTATTCAATTTCAAATGTCAAATTTTCGTTAGCATTATTTGTCATTAAGATGAAATTTCGCATATGAAATAAAAGGAACAGAACAATTTTAACAGATTCTATTAACATATTCAATAGAAAATAATGAAAATGTCATTAAGTGCATTTATTAGAAATTAGAAACAGTCATCAAAAAATGTTTGAAGTTTTATTTTATTAAAATGATATTGATCTTTCATATTAATACCAGGTAATGATGGCAATTCCAACTAAAAAAAAATAATTATTTCAATTTCATAATATTTTATTAATTTATTCTTACTTTTTCAATAGTTATTTTGTCTTTATAACATAAATAAATAATTAATAAAAGATAAAGAATAGTTAAATAAATTCTTTTATTTTTATTAAAATCAACATTTGAAAAAATATAATTCCAATTAATTGGTTCAGGTAAAATATTAAAACCAACTGCAAATATTGTTAAATGTGTTGAATAACATTCAGTTTCATTATAATTTGTTAATGATTCAACTTTTATTAAAATAAAATGTTTTTTGTATTTCAAGAAGAGAAGAAGCTCACTATTAATCCATTAGATTTCTAATTATTATTTGAATCTAAATAATAACATCCTGATGTATAAACACGAAGTTGATAATTTGATGTAAAATTAAATTTTTTATCTGTTATCGGTGGATTATCATTATTATTAAACGATTGATTTAAACAAAATTGATCCATTTCTGTTGAATTTAATTCTCGAAAAGCAAACATAAATGATTGATGATCTTTTGTTAATTGATTATTAATAAAACATTTATAAATATCATCATTTGTTAAATCTAATTATTTAGTTTAAAATTTTTATTATTCAAAAACAAAAAAATAAGAGAATAATTTACTTGAAGGACAAAACAGTGACCAACCATCAATTTGATTTATTGAACTATTTAATTGAGGTGAATTATCAAATTTATAAATAAATAAATACATAAGCAAGATTTGTATTTAAAGGTTTCATTTCAATATGAAGAGATATTGTTAAATTATTTGATTGAATAAGATTAATATAATGTAAATAAAATAAAAAATGATGTAATACTGTATTCATTGATGTTACATTTTGTAAACTCAGTTCTGGTATAACTATATTGGGATCTCGTGGAATAATAAATCGATATGAATGTTTAAAAGTTGTTGAAATAGATATTTCATTTTAATTTTTATCAAATATTGAAAATGAAATTGATCTTGAAAAATTTGTATTAGATTTTGATTGAGATTTATCTGCTGATGCAAGTGGTTGCATTATTGACTAATATATAAAATAAGATTAATATTTATTAAAAGATGCGAAAAAGTAAACAAACTCGAAGTAAAACAGTTTGATTATTCTTAATATATGAATTGAAACGAACTGGAGCTTTTCCCATGGGCTATACCCCCCCCCGCGAGATTTCTTTCCTTTCAGTTATATTTTTGTAGAGACTCATGTGAAGATACAAGATCATTAAACCAGAACGTGGACTTTTTTTACTGTTAGCAAAAAAACTGATATTTTAAGAAAGAGTGAATTTCCATATAAAATACCACAAAAACAGTTAATATTTTGAGGTTTTAGTTATTGAAAATTGCTTTTGATGGGAAATAAACACGATATTCAGAATCAGCGTGCTAAAATCTACCATAAACTTTATTTTTTAGCGTGAAACATTTTCATTAAAATTTTTCCCCTACTCGCCCCCCTCAGCGTTTTTACTTGATAATTTTTAGCTGTACCCCCCTACGGGACGAAATTTTGATGGAAAATATTTCCCGTTAAAAATTAAAGTTTTTGGTGTATTTTGACATGCTGATTCTGAATATGATGTTTATTTTTCATAAAAAGCAACTTTTAACAACGAAAATTTTAAAAAACTACCTGTTTTCTGATATGTTTTGCCTCTTAAACTCTGCCTCTTCAGAAGTTTGAATCCTACTAATAAAGATTGACATAGTTTTTTTGCTTTTCTTTTTTTATTTGATAGATTTTATAAAGTTGCATTTGTGGTGAAAGTTTCACTTTTTAGCTGCAAGTCTTTCTGAAGTTATAGATTAAACAATGTCTGTCGTACATTGAAAAACAAGTGTTAAAAAGAGAATTTTTTATGATAGGCAGTGGTCGTCAGGATAGTCATTGAATAAGATGATTTTAATTTTATTTTGTAGAGAACATTTAGTTGTATATATAGTAAAAAAAAATTTGGTTATTATTCATGCAACTACGGATAAGATATAGGTCTTGACATAATACGGGAATAAATACCCATTGATGATGATCCTTCTCCTAAAATATTGATTTTTTTCCTATGATTAAAAAAGTCCACATTCTGGTTTGTTGATCTTGTATCGCCACATGAGTCTCTACAAAAAAATAACTGAAAGGAAAGAAATCTCGCGGGGGGCGGGGGTATATGGACCAGTTCCTTTATTGGAAGATGAATTTGTCCATTTCCAATTTGTTGAATTAATTTATTTGAAAGTGATTCAAAGAATATTTTTTTCTAATGATAAAAATATTGATGATGTAAGGTGCCGGAAACGCAAAAGTGCAGCAAATTTTTCTTTTCATTTT
>JAJEKB010012764.1:0-12299 GCA_022393335.1 Macrotrachela quadricornifera
CCAGCTCCAACTCAAGTGAGCTGGTGACCAACTCCAGCTCCAACTCATATGAGCTGATGATCAGTTCCTTTCAGATGAGCTTGAAATGGCGTGCCAGTTCCCGCTCACAGAACTGATATGGAACTGTCACACCCCTAATTCGTTTCCATTCTATCAATTTCTGCATCGGCTGTCAATAGTTGGTATTGTATTTCAGGGTCTCCATGTAATGCAATCATATCAAAACGAGCGAATGATGGATCTTGTAACAATAAATTTGATGATTTGTAATATTCAATTTGTTTTTGAATTAGAAGATAGGTTTGTTGACTAATTTCTTGATCAAATTTCGCATTACAAAGAGCTTTCATTAGTTGTTGCTTAATAAATTAGATGAAAGTAAAAATCAATCAAGTCTTCTAATAGAAAATAGAAACTTACCTGTAATAAATTGGGACTTTGGCACATAGATTTCATCTTTATTGCATCAATATCATAATCGTAATGAACAAGTTCTATTTAATGTTCAGGGTACTTTCGTAATAAATAAAGATGATCTTCAATATAATTTTCAATTAATTTTTGTGAATTGAATGAATAATTCTTTAACATATTGGAATTTATATGTAAGATTGTTAGATAATAGTTTAAATAATACTTTAAATCATAAATATTTGTTTGAACAAATTTAAAATAAATGGCATTGAAATCTGTTTCATATATTGTTGTCCATGATTTTATTTGTTGTACAATCTCTTTTGGTCAAATCGATACATTTATTGAATAGTTTCCAGTTTGTTTCGTATTATTGAATAATTGACCAGTACCAGATTTTAGATATATTGTCAATAGATCTTGATATATTTGAATTAACTTGATTTTATAAATAACAATTGAAATTTCTGGAAAACTTTCAGTATATTATTGTTATGCGTGATTTCAATAGTTGGTAAGGCTAAACGTATAAGTTGCTGAAAATAACCATTTTGTCTTGCTAAATAACTTAAAATTTCATCAAAATTTGGAATGATTGCTTTCAATGGACAGGTTTTTTCAATGATGACATCAACAGTTGTTAAGCTATTTGTATCTTGTGGAAAAACCTGTCCTTTAATGGCCTAAAAATATTGGAAATAAAAATACAAAAAACATTGTCAATATTGAACTTACTTTCAATTGATTTTCGGTTAGAGATGTATATTTATTTATATTTAATGATGAAGGAAATTGATCTTGAGGGTGAAGGTGAGTTTAGCTACCATAATCTAGATTCCATGTCGACTAAGACAATCATCAGATGGCTTAAAATTCTGAAATGACTTCGAAAAATCATAAGAATTTGTACAATCACAAATAAATCTCGAAAGAGATCTAAAAGGATCGTACTCAGTACTTAGGAGTGAGTTTAGCTACCATAATCTAGATTTCATGTCGACTAAGACAATCATCAGATGGCTTAAAATTCTGAAATGATTTCGAAAAAATCGGAAGAAAATTTCTAGTTTTGTAGCATAAGGGTAATAGTGAAATTGTTTTTTTTTTTGCTTTATCATTATTTTAGAAGTATTCAGTGGTTGCATATGTTGTTTTTTGTGAAGTGTAAGAGTTTGAATGTTTTCGTTAATCTTTGTGATCTGTTGGTATTTATTGTTTTGTAGAGAATATTGTAGTATTTGAGTTAGTTTAGTCGCTAGTGCTTGTTTTCTATTTTCTTTTTCGGTGATCGTTAAATTGTAATATTCGAAGTATTTGCGCTGAGAATCAGTTGAATTGGTTTTTGTGATAGTAAAGTTTAGTCGTTGGTCTTAGGTTTTATTGTTTGCTTGTTGATTTGAAATGCCAAAGAATATTCTGTTAGATGGTGTGCGCCGTAGTTTTGAGGAATGGAAGTCGTCAAGAAACTTTTACTGTTAATCGCAGAATTGGAAAATCCTTCAATGTTGGTTTTTTTTTGAGAATATCAGTGTTTTTTTAATGTACCTTGAACAGCAGTTGTTTTGACATTACTATAAATATTTGTGAAGTGATTCTTCAAAAGGTTAGTATTCTAAAATGAAAAAGAAATTTTAATCAGTAGTTTTCTATAGGAGACACGTTTTTTTGATAGTAGCAAATAGTTATTTATTTAGTATTAAGACAATAACGTATGAAGATAAGAAAAGTTTTATCTGTTTACAAAAAGTAGTGTGTATTGATTTTGTGAATTGTCTTCAAATACAAATGTAATATATACAAACATTGAGAAAACATTTTGTTTTCAGCATCAGAAAAAATATATGTTAAGGATTAGTTCAGCCAAAATATAATACCCATGATATTGTGTTGCAACAAGGACAAATTCTGCTTCTTTTACGAATGTCATAAAAGCAATTTTCATGCAAAAAATGTCCACACGTAAATTGAACATATCCAAGTTCATCGACATTGGTGATAACAATTTGACCACACACTTGACAAATAACTGGACAAGCCATATTATATGGTATAATGTTTTCGTTTAAATTTTGACTGAAAAATTATAATCTACAAAAAAAAAGAACCATAGTTTCATTTATTAATAACATTTGTATTAAACATAAACTGTCTAGAGATAGGAGCAAGAAAAAAGACAAATTGTGATCGCGCTTCAATAAGTAAAAATTTTATTGAAGTAGAAGAAAGTGAAACAGTTGCTAGATAAATAAGGAAGTATTGTAAAATATAGAGATGCATTGTTTTCAAAAGTAAATATCTAAATTATTTCATCGATATTTTGAGAGTTGGTGCGGGCATGTATCGAAATGTTCAATATAAACGATATAATCACTGAATGATGTTAATTTGTGCCATCGAACGAAGACAATTTAAACGTACCAAGAGTCTACAAATACAAGATATCAGAGTTTGTCAAAGAAGATTATTTTATTTGTGAATATTGATACAATAGTTTAGTTTAGCAATAAAACTTACTCGATTCGTTCATGTGAACATTCATTTGGTATGTCATTTTGAGCAAGATTGATAGCATCTTCAATACATGTCTTCACTTTGTCCATAATATTTTTGGCTATTATACTAGGTAATGGTTGACTTGTTGTGGTAGTTTGAATGGATGTACTTTGTATTTCTGATTCTATTTCTCTTTCAGTACATATATGTGGAAGTGTTTTAGACGAATTTTTATTGGCATCGGATTGCTTCGATTGATATTGTCCAAATTCAATACAATTGCCCACTAGAATAGAATATTAGTTTCATTTAGCATGAATTGTTTTTTTTAGTTAAAGAATTATTATAGAACCTTTTTTCAAAAACTTATTAAAAGCCCGAATGTTAGTTGTCACTTTATAATTAAATTGCAATCCTAAAATAAATAAATAGTTAAAATATTCATATTATTTAAATATCTTTACGACTCATGTCTATTCAATATACCTGTTATTTGTTTTAGAAAATGTGGTTTTTTACTGGTTTTCTTGTTGAGAATGATCTGAATATAGACTATTGGAGTTGATGAAGAATATATTTGTGATTCATTTGAAAATGATGCGATACAAACATATTGAAGAACATCATTAAATGTATTTTGAATAATTTCTTTTATATTTTGTTCTCTTGGAAAAGTCCAAACATACCATTTATTTTTAGATTCATTTATGAAAAACACAATGTATCTTACTTGTCAGATTTGTGCAACAGGTAATAGCAAAAGTTTTTCGATTGAAATGAATCATATTATCTGGTTCTACATTTTCTGCTGGAATAGTCAAATTGAATTTTTGTACTAGTGCTATCTTAAAAGCATCTAAAAAGATTAATAAGAAAATATCATATATAGATTTGTGCCTATCTAATATTTTTACAAAGAACGTATCTATTTACCGAAATGATCTGAATTGATTTCAGATTGATTCTGATGATTTATATCTGTAATTTCTCTTATTGTAGAATCATTGGTATCCATAGTTTCGACAGTCAATAACTCTGCCAAATCATTTGAGTTGTCTATTTGTATATCTAAATAATAGGTAATTACTCTGAGACATTTGTTATCATTGAATTTAATCGAAAGAAAATTATCTATCTATGTAATATTAGTACCTTGATCAGAAGTATTTGATAATTGGACTGAAGATTCATACGATGCTTGATTACCAGTTATAACTTGCTCAATTTTAATTTCTTTGTCAGATTGATCAATTGAATTTTGATGAGTACTTGAATTTGAATAGATGCTAAATGCTTCAAAAGGATGAGTATAATCCGTAAGTACGTTTTTGTTTCATCGATACTAATAATCTCAATAAGTGAAGAATTAGCTTCATCCGTGTTTGACGTAATATTTTCGGTAGAATTCATAATTATCATTTGATTGTATGACTTCAAAGAGAAGGGAAAATAAATTAAAAATATATTCATTATTATTAATAGTGTTGATAAAAGTAATCTTACTTTGTTATTGATCATTTCTGTTATAGTTTTCCAATTATAATTATTGTGTTCTGTATTATTTTCTTGATCAAAATGACTAGTATTATACATGTTGTTATGTATAGGATAAGAATCAAAACAATTCAATAGAGATGTAAATAAATATGATTTAGTAGTTATCTAAAACAAAGAAGTATAGTAATTAATTGATAAACAGTCTAAGAGAAATATATAAAAACATTAAAAAAACAAAAAAGAAGAGATTTTTAAACTAAACTAAGGTATATGTATGATATATTGCAATAATTTTAAGAAAGAAATTAAAATTCATCTACAATTTACACATATGTTTTAATACCAATACATCGAGTTTTATAACTATAAATACATTGAACACGTTCAGCTATTTTAGAACAACATTGTTCAATTAAATTTAACATCAATAAAAATGATTGTTCAGTGTTCGTTGACATTAAATAAGTTTGACAAAATTGATACATCATATCTTGGTATGGAGCTTTGTATGTAATCATTTCTTCTCGTTTAATATCTTCATCTACCTGTAAGAGTAAATATTCTACTTTTTCAGCATCGAGTAATTCAGTAGAATCTAAATAAGTCCATGATGAACACTTTGACGATTGAATGATTGAATCATAATATTCAAGTTGTTTTTGAATTAGAAGATAGGCCTGTTCACTAACTTCTTGATTATATTTTGCATCACAAATATCTTTCATTAAATGTATCTAAATAAATTCAATAAAAATAAAAGTCTATAAAACGCCAATATTGAGGATTCGCATCCAAAAAGATTTGCATTGCTACTGGACATCGTGCTAAATGTTGATATAATTTCATTCGATCTTTTCTTAATATTCTAAAATTATATCGATAAAAAGTAATAATTTATTATAATGATAATTCCAGAAAAAAAATAAATATATAGTTTTACTCAGTTGATTTCCCATGTGGTAAATCACGTGTAATATTTATTTGACCCAATAAAAATTCATGTATAATTCAATTGCCATGTTCACGATGTTCTATAAAAATAAATAGATAGATGTCTATAAGAGTTACAGAAAAATAACTGAATAGAAACTTTTTAAACGTTCATGCAAACTATTGGTAGTTGCACCAATGTAATCAACTTTTCCACATGGACGTGTTAGAGTATAGATTATATGTCGTGTATGACAAGTCTAGAAAACAAACAAGAAAAATTTTATTATATTATATATAAAAAGATATTTTGGTCTTCGAATAAAGATAACATACAGCTGAACAATTTAATATAGCTTTATATCCATTAACAAATATATGTTGATGTGTTTGACTAAATTCGACAACAGATTTTTTTAATCGATATGTCATATCATATTGAGGATAACATAAACCACAATTACCACATGCACTTAATTCATAACGAGCTTCTGGCTCTTGTAAACAAAATAAACCTTCATTGATTGAACGTGGACGAGCAAAACGAAATGAACATGTTTTCATATAGAATAGATTGACTATATTAAATAAGAAATACAAAAACAACATCGAATAAAACTAGAATTATTCTACATACTATCAAATTGTAAAAAGAATTCCAATGCAGGAGGATATTCTTTTTCATCGATACATTCAATTTCATACGGTTGAATATTAAATACTTGCATTTGTTCATAAGCTAACAATTTTATATACTGATTTAAACGTATATAATTATAATCCAATATACTGAAATCCACTTTTAAACGTTCAATTAAATCACCAAAGAACATTTGATACTTTTCACGTAAAAATGATGGAAAAGTCAAATTGTGATTGATAATATTGAATGCTGGTTTGAAAACATTAGGATATCGACGATTAAGCTCAATTTGTGTTAATTGACGAGCTATATATATTATAAATAATGAAAATTATACAACACCCTCAAGATCTATTATATATTTGGCATACATACGTGCTATATTAGCCAATAATGGATATTTTTCATTTTGATTGTCATTCGTTGGAAACAATGGTAAAATAGATAATCGATGATAAAGATTTTGAAATTGTTCAGTAATACTAGATGATACTGATGTATCTTGTTTTTTTATTGACTGTATTGATACTTGATCGATGTCCATATTTGGTGTACATAAATCAATAATTTCTATTGTCTTCTTTACATCAATATCTATAGCTTCTGATTTCTATGTATAAAAATAGATATAGTACATTTTCAATAACTATATGATTTTCATCGAAATAATTACTAAATTTAATATTGTTGGTCGAAGAATATTGAACAATTTATCATTTTTATTCTCTTTTCCTTTTCATTCATCGTGACAACAATAAAATATTTTAAACTCTATCTAGTAGAATGAAAATAATCTACAACATACAAAAAAAAATTATCATATTCAATCAATTTTACGCCTTTGATAGTTTATCACTATGAAAAATGTACCAATGTCCTTCCTAGCCGTCAAAAGCAAAGCATTTGACTGGATGAGGAAATAGCATGTTAAATTTTTGTCGAATGTAGATTATAGACTGATTAGTATTAATGAATCTTTAGATATGTATGCCCCTCACCGTATACAAAGACTTTTTTTCACACTTTTCAATATTCTATGCAATGATTTCTGACATTGTTCATATTCAGTTATAATATAACCTATAAATCTTGATGTATTCAAAGATATCCAATGAGAAATTTTGACAAATTTCGACAAACAAATAGCAAACGATAAAGACTCGAATGATTAAGTTTTTGTGAATTAATATTCTAATTATTTTGTTCCTTTGCTGTTACTTCTTTATGAGACCTCTATCTCATATTTATATATAAAACATCATATTCTTTGGAAAGTTTTTGTTAAAAAAAAAGACTGTAATTAATCGAAATTATCATCCATTGATTTCTAAGAAATTCCAATGACAATTACGATTAATTACAGTCTGATTTATTCCACTATCAGTGAACATTATATATAACTATATTATAGTTTTGGTCTATGATGTCTTCATGACACTATAGATATAGAGAATAAAATAGAATTTTCATCAGTTTCGACCTTGCTCAAGGGTCTCATCAGATGCCTTTATGACTACATCATCAAACATCTACATATGTTTCAACATGTGTAAGAAATAGTTTTCTACTTCCTTTCACATCATTGAAATAATGAGATGTAATGTGTAGAAATGAGCTACCATGACCGATTTTATGTATTATTATTCTTATATATACACTGAACCAGGCGGCTTTTTTCATAATCATTAAAATGTCTTGGGTTCCCCTTAACTATATCATAGTTACATATTAGACTACGGAATCTTTCAAAATTAGTTCATTTTTAGCAGCCTCCTCCACTTTTCCAAACATCAAATACAGACAACTACAAAAAAATGAATAACGACAACAATAACATATTTTTATTAAAATAATTTTAACGGTATAACAAACAATAAATTAATTTTTTATTGTCCTCGATGATACTGAGGTATTACCAAAGGGCATACTGTTCAAACCATTCCTTATCGATGGATATTAGCCGTCTTGAGAATGGTAAGAGCCACTAGAAAGAAAATATTAATAGAAATATAAGAAAATAAGTAATTTGTAAGTAGAGGTGTAAGCCGTACGGCTTAGCCACCACTGAAGCCGACCCTTCTGAAAAAAATCCAGCCGCCGCCGTTGACGGGCGAAAAAAATTTAAGATTTATAAGCCGCCGCCGCCATTCGAATAAAAATTTATTGAAGATTTCAGTCGCCGCCGCTGCAATAAAACTTAAAATATTGAGTTTCTCAATATTTTCAGTGTTTAGAATCGATTTCAACGGTCTCTTCAAGCTAGTTTCGTATAAAAAGATTTTCTACTATCGATTCCTTTTTTCCGTCAAAAATTTCCGAAAATAAGAAGCTTTTTAAAAAAAATGATGAGAAAATTTCAGCCGCCGCCGCCAAACGCAAAACCTTTTCTAGCCACCGCCGCCATCAAACGCAAAAACTTTTCTAGCTGCCGCCGCCGCCGACGACAGTCGATAAAAATTGGAAATTTTTGAGCCCCCGTCGCGGATCATTACACAAATTTTTAACAACCGCCGATGAGGTGCAAAAAATTTGTAAATTTTCAGCCGCCGCTGCCGACTAAAGTCTCTGCTTATACCTCTATCTGTAAGATATACAGATATCATAAATGAAATATGAACGTACCTGCCCTTGCTCATTTTCAATGAGTCGTACTTCCATTGACCATGTGTATGGATCGTATCTCTATAGAAAATACAAAATGAATTTAGTATTTGATAAACAAGAAAACTTTATATAAGAAGGCACTTCGTACAAGTTATCCTTGTTCGCAAATCATATTCTATTCGTTTCTTATCGTTTTATGATAATGAAATTCAATTCTATTTTCATTTCTGGTGACGTGTTTGTTCATGTTACACCGAATCATTATACAAAATTCCATAATAACAAAAAAAAAGAAATTGATAAGTTTTAGATGTATCTAAAACATAGAACAATCTCTTATGAAAAATAAAATAAAAATAAGAAACAACTATATATTTTTTTAATGTTAATATTTTTTTGTTTATAGATTTATTTTATCCATATTAGATACTGTCTATTATTTCCAAAAATGAATCAAAAGATGAGAAAAAAAATTCATTTTCTCACATTATAATCGCATGAATTATGTAAGTGTTATATACAGAAGCCCGTTAGCGTTACCCAGGAAACACCACGAAGAGGTGGGCTTGATTCGTTTTCCAAAAAATTATATTTATTTTTTTTAATAATGACAAAGCTGAAAATCAAGAAAATCCTAAATATGAATAAAAATAATAATATTCTTTATACTGAATATTATTATTAGTTCTACAATTGATATTAAATCAATACTTTATATATCTCTTGCCCCAAAATAAACAATCTATTTGTAGAGTATTTTTATATATTTTATTACAGCTAAAAGCAAATTAAGACAAACAATAAGGATAAGTTTTATGTATGATGAAGTTCATTAATGTTGTTGTTGTTGTTAGAGTTTTACCTAGTAATAAATCATTAACATAATTAAGAATTGAAAGAAAATCAATAAGATAACGTTTTCTACATACTTGAAGACAAGTATATTTGATTCTTGACCACAAATAAGTCATATTAAATTGTGAGGATGATAACTAATGTAACAATCCTCGTGCTCAATGTGGCCACGTGCATAATGTACTATTGTATCATCATTTGTTACAATAATACATTGACCACATTGAGCACACGTTCTTTGAGCCATTTTTATTGATAGTAATTATTTATGTAAAAATAAAACTAATCTAAAATAAGTAACAAAAAAATATACAAATATATCCTGAGTTTCAATCGTTTAGTAAATTAAAGATTTTTTTTAATATGACGAGCTGTTTTTATTGACAACATTTATAATATACAAAAGTTAGTGCACACACACATATACATATTCACATTATAGTGAATATTAGGAAGAGAAAAAGAAATTTTATTAATCATAAATTTCAAATGGATTAATAAAATCTTTTGGCATTGTCTTTCCATAACGAGACCAACAAGACATCGTATAGTTATCAACCAATTGATCCAACAACTGTTGTCCGTCAACAATGGAATCATTATCATCATTATTGTCGTCATAATGATCATGATAATAATCATCATCATATAACCGACGCCAAGCACGTGGATCAGACATATCTGGATCGCCAAATATGTCTGTTGGACATGAATCGTAGCAATCGACGTATTGATTGCCTACTCTATTGAATAAAAATAGCAACGGAAATATATGTGATATTTGTTCGATAGAAAAGATGCAACTTTACCTGTTATCAATAATATAAAGATATTTTTGTTTAATATCTTCATTTTTTTCTTGCCTATTGGCTTTTGCTTTAATATGATGAGCCTGTTGTTCCTGGTTAATCATTAATGATGAATTTTGTTGCTGTGTGATTAACCATGGAACATTCATATTAATTATCCGCCGTGAAAAGGGTAATACATTCTTGAATGAGAAAAAGAGATATATAGTTCATGTAAATTAAAGTATAAATTTTATAATTTAGAAATCAATTTACTTGGCCGTTTTCATTCAATTCTAAATAAATGAATTGATTTGATTCCATTGTTGTTGGACACTAAAGTCAACAATAGAAAATGATTTATATTATATACTAATGTATTATTTACTTTGTGTTGTTGAACCTTATGTTCTCGTTTTGAACTAAGTCTTGTTGAAAAACATTTGTTTTTCGCTGGTAACATTATCGTATGAATGAATAATATATGATATCTACAAAAGACAAGAAATATAGAATTTAAATAATAGAGTTTTTTTAATATGTTTTTCGCTATTTTTAATTTTTATTTCATTATTTATTAATCTATAAAAATAAAAAAATAAATGTTATTATTTAACATTCATAGTCATATGATTCATATGGATCATAAAGAAATGGTGATGGTGGATCAAATGTTATATCATTATACCAATTGTCAGTATGATCATCATTATTGATGTCGTCGTCATTGTCGTCGTCTCTATGAAGATCTTGTGATTCATTGAATGTTAAGAATTCGAGCTCCATATTTTCATTACTATTTGTATCATTATTACCATTATCCTGAACATCGTCCAACTCTTTCGATGTTTCTTTTTGATCATTATCCCTACAAGACAAACCGAAAATGGTTATTATGAATAAATTGACACTAAAGTTTTCTGTCGTAAAACAAATAAAAATTTACTGTTCATCGTCGGATTTTATATAGACTTCTTCTATATATAGATTGCCATTATTTGGATCATAATCATTGAGAATATGATCTTCACATGTTTTCTTTTCACAACCAATACAACCACATAATTGATAACCAAGTGGTGGTGGTTGTTGATGACTTCGTGGCCATAACATGCGGCCCGTATGAACTGGTCGGCGAGAGAAAGGTAAAACAAACTAAATAGAAGCAAATTTATTTGTAAACAATTCAATTCACTTGCTATTCTTTACCTCTCCTTTATCGTTGAGATCGAATAATGATGATACTTTCCAATAATAATTGTAAAAACTCTAAATAGGAAAGATTTAAAAATCTATTATAAACTATGACAACTATTTTGATCTTACTGGTCCTGGTTGTATACGTATAGGTCTTGGATCAAATATATCTTTACGTATTCGATAAATAAATGGCATATTCGAATTAAAAAATGACAACAAGTGAATTAGTTATAATTTTTTATCTACAACAAACAAGAAAAAGAAATAAAATAATTTTAATCTGATGCAATGATAATTTATTTTTCTTTTTTGTATTTCAAATAGAATCTGACCATTACGAACACACTTATGTGTCATCCGTATATTTTGAAACTTATACATCTTTCTATACACATCCAAACTAATATGTATAAACTACAAATCATGACCGATAAAAAAAAAAGCAGAAAAATTGTTTTCAAAATCAATTTTTTCTACTATTTAATTACGATGCCATCATCGTGCCTCCTAGTCGTTAGAGCGACTCAACTTTAACGTTTTCCATCCGACACAACGTAAAAGTGAAGAGTCGGACTTCTGTCAGTCAAAAACTAACGTCAAATAGATAATCGTGATCATGGTATCGTTAAGATTACCTTTCATTTTGAATTTTCTAAGTTGATGACATCCTATAGAAAAATCGTTTTATTAGTGATCGAATAGAATGCGTTAATTAAGTTTTGTTAATAGAATACCATTTTTCTATATATAGTATTGGAGATATTCCATGTCTTTTAGTATTTCTTAGTCTTTATGAAAATTTGATCGTGTTATTTTTGAAGAAATTTATTGCAAAAAAGTTACTTTTTTATAGCAACAAATTGAGAAACTGCAAT
>JAJEKB010012770.1:0-12399 GCA_022393335.1 Macrotrachela quadricornifera
TTCTAACTTTTATTCGTTCTTTCGTTCTTACCCCTTTTATCAAAAAAAAGTCTTTTGATATAAATTAATTCTTTATTATTTACTTATTGAAAAATTATGTATAGAATAATATGTTCTCATTTCTAATCTTTTTGAGATAAAATTAAAATAATATGCATAGTTTATTTTCTATTTTAATATTTTGTAAGTTCCTATAGGACAATTATATATTGAACAGAAATGGACCTATTGTAAGAAAGAAAAGTTTTATGATATTCAATAAATAAATATAAAAACTTACTTTATCTTTGACACAATTCGATAGATGGACCAGAAAGTTCCAAAAAGGACTAAAAATTATAAGTGTATAATAACCATTTAAATTATAAATAAGAAAAAAGATTTACATAACAAAATACAATAATATAGTTACTACTCAAGCGAAAGTACCAATTTCGTCCTCAATCCGTGTCGTCATTATTTGATGACAATATGAACTTATAAATAAAAAAATTTTATATAAAAATTAATTTTTTTAATTTTCTATTTCATATACAAGTTGTTACGATTGGTTCTTTTGTAAAATTCCTATTTTCAAGTTGTCCAGGTACACTAACAACATATGGTTGTGTATACACTACAGGTTGTTGTTCACTGTATGGTCTTCGATGAATAGGAGCCGTATTTGTAGTGTTCAAATTTGGATAGGCAACATTAGATGGTTGTGACATCCAGCTTGTTGTTGTAATCATTCAGAGTATATGATCTAATTGGCGCCTAATTATCATTCATTAATCTATTTTTGTATACATTAAACTTTTCAAAGAATTATTTTAGACTTTATATTGAATAATGCTATAATTTATTTTCATATTCATATTCATTCTTTTTCTATTAAAATAATTTCTCAATAAATCTAAAAGACGTGATTTTATTATTTTATGCATATCAAATTTTATATACAGTATCGAATGTTATACTGATAGTTATAACTACAATAATAAAATTTCCAGTCATATAAAAAAACGTTTTATTAGTTTTGTCAACTAAATCATCACTATATTAACGAAATTAAACAGTTCGTTATGTTATTTCTAATCTTTCTCCTGATTTATTAGGTAATTTGCAAATGATATTATTGGTCTCGAAGTAGAAAGTATATATTATGATGCTGATTGAGGAATTATATATCGGCACGGCCAAGCGTTACGGAATTTCATTTTTTCGACTTGTGAGATAAATATTTCCTCAACAACAGGAGAAATACTTCTGAAAATTTGGGCATATATAGAGATAAACTAGTTCTATCAGCAATAAAAATTTCATTGAATTACCACGAGTCATAGCGAAGTTATTTGAAACATATCGTTCGTTACGGAATTTCAAAAAATGGACAAAATTTTTGGGATGACTCAAATTTTAGCATTTTTCTACGAAACTAAGCTACTCATAAATGAACGTTCTATACAAAAGTTGCTCGGTTTTTCACAAACTCTTAGAATATCATGTCGTTTTCGCTATAAGACAATCCCTTCGAATAAGGCAACTTAAAGGGCTGATCGTTACGGAATTTCATCAATTTTCTCTTTTTCCACAGAAGACAGTTTAGTGCTATTTTTATGATAATTTTAACGATGAAATCTAACTTTTTTTTATCCTGTAGCGATTAAGAATATTATTTTCTATAAATCAATTAGTTCATGTTCATCTTCTTTTAGAAATTTCATTGAAAATTTCATTCATTATTTTGACAAAAATGAAAGGTTTAAAAATGAAAAAACAGTGATATTTCGTAATTATTTGCGTTTTTAAACTCGTAAGAAAGACAAATGATATTAGTTTTCTATGTCGGTTGAGTAACTCAGAATACCGAAGAAACTTAATAACATTTCTAGATCATACTCTATGTAATCAATTTTTTTTTGCATTCTACTGATTTTAAACCTTCTCCAACGAAGGGGATCGATGGTTAGCCGTGCCCATATGTTGATTGTTGGTGTTCAGTTACTTTTATTATCACATTGATATCGATGTTTTCCTTTTATAAGTTTAACTTCAAATAAACATTTTATGTATGTGTGAATATATTTCTTTTAATCAAGAGTATGTTGTGGCAAGTCATCCACAAATTCAAAAGTCATTCGTGCAAAAAACACTTCTAGTTTGTTATATTTGATTGCGTGTTAAATTAATATCTTATACTCGAAATGAAAAACAACTAATGGATTTATCGATAGATATGAAGCATGATATAATAATTTTATTCGAGAATATAAACAATGACTAGAGCGAGTTTTATAATTTCTCTAAGAAAAATATTTCGCTGAAAAATTTGAGAATTTTAGGTAAAAACCATCAGTGAAAACGATCAGTTTAAACCAAGTAATACGTTTGTTTTAATGATTGACTAAATATTTATAATTCAAGAAATATTGATGAAAATATGAATGTAAAGAAGGTTTGTTCATGAGATTGTTTACACTTGTGATAGTGAGAAAAATTGAACGTAGCGCAGTTATTAGACAAATATGGTTCTATTTTATTTCAACAATAATTCAAAGGTAGAATGCATTAGAAGATATTAAACCAAGAATTTTTATAGTTTAAATATGTTGACAAATAATTATGAGATTAGTCTATAAGTTATTTATACTTCTAGGATAATTCCATTTATATTAATATAAATGATAATTGATATTTATAGATTAAAATGAGATATCTGCTTTATTTTCTTAAATACGACAATCTTGATCTTCAAGGTTCTAATTCTAATCTTGTCGATATTTAGTATCTTGGTATATATATACATTTAATACCAATGTTTATAAATATTTTTATCATAGAATTGTTCTTCATATTAATACACTAGAGGTATCAATAATTTATTTTTGAGATATAAATAAAATTTATAGTTATATATTGAAATAATTACTTTATTAATATTTCTCGTTAGCGAAATTGAGAATTACGGCCAAATAACATGTCATCTACATTTAAATAATTGTGAAAGTGAACAAAGTAGCAAAAAATAAAGACGAATTATTAGTAACCAATACTATTCCATTAAATGATTTTATTCTCTCAGAGTCAGTTTTATGTATTCAATTATTTGCAATAAGAAATCATAATAGTAAGAAAAAAAAGTATATCCTTAATTTCAATATTGATATATGACGACCTCTATGAAATGTGACCTCATTTTTAAACTGAGAAAAATTTGATAAATTTTTTATAATAAAAATTTAAAATTGATTCTATTCTCTTTCTCGTAGAGAAGAGTCTTGCAAACATAAATTGTCTGCTTGCTTGTATGTCCGCAGAGGGTCAAAAAAACATAAGGGTTGACCGAAGGGTAATCGGGGTCGAGGAACTTGAATCTGAAGTTAGTTTTTAAAAAATTTTTTTGGATTGATTTTTTTTACGCAATGAACCACTTCTTTACAAAAAAATTTTCTCTTACTCGTAAAGAAGCGTCTAGCAAACGTAAATTGTCTGATTGATTGTGTGTCCGCACTTCACTGATTGATCGGAGTACAAAGCAAGAACAAAAGGGATAATTCTCTCAAAAACTGGATCACAGGTAATCAGGGGTGGGGAGTTCGAATCCGAGATTCATTTTAATTAATTATTTATTAAAGGTTGTTTTCGATAAACTTAACCAAAGGTAACTGAAAGTGGGGAATCTGAATCTGAGGATGGTTTTAATTAATTAATCAGTTGTTAGTAGAAAAATAAAATTTTAATAGCGATAGTGTCCTGACGTCCCTTTGATGTCGAGGACGCTAGGACGTTGGTCCATATATAGAGATATATTTAATAATTATATAATAAATTTTTTTTCAGAAAACAGAGTTGAGGATTACTCATATTGGGAAGTTCTGATGTAACGTCAGCTCTAATTATTAATTCGTTAATTTTCTTTCTTCTAGAGAAGAGTCTTACAAACATAAATTGTCTGCTTGATTACTTGCTTGTATGTCCGCAGAGGGTCAAAAAAACATAAGGGCTGACCCAAAGGTAATCGGGGTCATGGAATTCAAATCTGAGGTCAGTTTTTTTAAATTTTTTTATGAATCAGTTTTTTTTAGACAAAGGACCGCTTTTTTTTACAAAAAACATTTGGTTTTATAAGGTTTGATCGAAAGCAGTTGCGGTCGAGAAAGTTATATCTGACTTCGACTTTTTTTTTAATTTTATAAATAAATAGCTTGATGGTGGTTTAGATACATTTTTTCTACGAGAAAGAGCTGAGCGAGTCTTTAGACGAGCGCTACCTGTAAAATAAATCTATATTGATAGATAACAGAATATTTTTTAAATATATTCTTTGATCTTTTATTTACGTCAATATAAAACCTAACAGAAGACATAACTGTATAGCAATGTATGATATTCTTGAAGAAATTGTAGAATTTTGTAGTTTTGATGTACAATTTGAATTTTTTATTATAACGGAAATTTTCAATCTCATACGATCATTTTCAACCTATGGCACGACCTTTACATACAAGATGTTAGAATAAATACATAGAAAACATAATACTATAAACTAGATAACAAAAACATAATGGTGATTATATGAGATAGAATTAATATCATTAATTTTGACATCGTTAACATTAACATCAATATCAGATCTTATTCATTATTTGAAAGAAGTTGGTTCAAATCCAATACCATTATACCTGTAACGTACCACTCAAGATAGTATGTACTACTTTTGTGTAAATAATATATGAAAAATTGCTAAATCTTCAGATTTTTGTAACAAATCTTTTATGTTTTGTAACATCTTCTATAAAAATATCGTGGTATAGGTTGAAAATGATCGTATAAGATCGAAAATTTCCGTTATAGTAAAAAAAAGAATAAAAAATTCAAATTCTACATCTAAACTACAAAATTCTACAATTTCTTCAAAATTTATTATAAAATCTAAAGATTATCAATTTTTCTTATATTATATTCTTATTTTTCGCAATTATTTTTTGATTTGTTGATCATATTTTTTATAGTATTAAAAAAACGATTATGTAATGGGTGGGGTAGAATAAATAGCAGTCTCTGTATGTTGCCAATATTTCACTTATTTCTCATTGTTTATAAGACAAACTTTTTCTTAAAAGATGCATCCTTCAACTCTCTACAATCTGACCTATTTAAATTGGTTCGATTGAGATTCGTTAGTTTATCACCAACAATAAAAAAGATTAATTTAAAAACTACAAATTTCTAACAAGGAGTTTTTTGTCAGTATTTTCATGAGAAGTCAACCGAAAAAGACCAAAATTTTCAAAAGAGTTTCCTTTCATGTTAGCTCTTCTGTAGAGTCCCCTGGTGAAAGGGTACGGCACATATATGGACCGCATTTTGCCGAAATCCTGATCGCCGTTTTCCGGCCGTAAACGGTTCGGATACGGTGTATATACGATACGGAAACCGGCGGTCAGGATTCAATCGCCTGGGTTTTTTTCCATTGATCATTTTCGTAAGAAAACGCTTTGAACGTCATTTCTCAATGACGATATTATATTCAAAATGCTAAACAAGTTTAAAATGCAATTTATTCTAATAAATAAACATAAAAAGTCGATTAGCGTATCTTAAGATGGCTATACTATGACGATATATGACATAGTAGGTTTTATAAAGGAAAGTTTACTCTACAAAAGATAACAGTTAAGAATCTCCTTGACGAAATGTTCCTCGTGTTTGGTCCCCAGATGAAATATCCTTCATTAAAAAAAATATCGTTTCGACTAATTTATTATTCACATGAATACTTAATGCGTTGAATACAGACAATAGTAGCCGTGAAGTTCCTTTTGGCAACTTTATAATAGTTCCAAAACTATGAGAACTGATTTTTTTCTTTGCTTTAAAAGATTGTTCCATTAGATTCGAAAACATACACTTTTGAATTGAGGATGAAGAGTGATGGCGAGGGATTCAAAATGAGCATATTAGGATGACGATGAGAATGATGGAGTTGGATTGAGGATGCAGTTGAAGATTAGGATGTATTGATGATGATGAAGATAGATTTTGGTTGAGAGAATGAAGACGAAAGGGCCGTTGATTATTTCCTAATTTAGCTGGAGTATCTTTGCAGGGAAAAATTGGTTACGATAATTCCAAAATTATAATAAAAATATTGACGCAGAGGTGCTTGGCCAGCCCTTGACATAGATGGCATTATAGTCTAAGTATTGATGGAATTCATAAGGAAGTGGATACCATTCATAGTTTGATAATCCAAATAAATAGTGGAATATGTTCTTATACGAAATGATTGCTAATAAGAATTGCTCAAGATCGAATCAATGAATTAAATGGTCGATTTAACAACAGCACAATTATAGTGGAAAAATTATTAGAAGAATTTTCCTTTTTTTTGTGTCAAATGATCGATGCAGTAAAATTTTAAATGTTCTTTTAAATTAAATCTCACCATAAACATCTTCATCAAATATTTTAATTATTTTTCATTGAAAGGACATTTTTCGTGAATCATTTCTGCAGAATATATTTGTCATAAAGAATATTCTTTTCGGAGGACTATTTCTCAGAAACATTTTATATGGAGGACATTTTATACAAAGGACTTTTTTTCAAGAATCAAAAACTAAGGACATTTCGTTAAAGACATACCTGCAAGGATATTCTTGACTGTATTCTATTTAGCGCAAAAACAGAAGATGTTATATTTTTTTATATGAATACCCTATAAAATGTTCTGTTGACATTTATTCATAGTACTCGAGTGTATCTGAGAAACCAATTATATGATTTTGTAGAGCAAAATTTCCTCTACAAAACTTACTATGCAAATTTCTCTATAATATAGCCATTTTCAGATATGATCATCCTATCGAATATTTCTTATTAGAAAGTTGTAGTTTTTAAATTAATCTGTTTCATTGTTGGAATCGAACCAATTGAAATAGGCTAGATCGGAGAGAATTGAAAGACACATCTTTTAAGAAAAAGTTTGTCTTATAAACAAAGAGAAACAAGTGAAATATTGGCAAAATACAGAGACCGCTATTTATTCTGCCCCACCTGTTAGATAAAGATATTCGATTAGTACAGTTTTCTTTTGAACATGGTAAATTAAATAACTAGTAGTTCATATTTTCTAAAACGTTTCTATCATGACCATTGATTATATGGATTAAAATATATATGGTTATGCGAATTGGTTCCTTTCAAATTTTATCGAAATATTTTCTAAATTTGATTTATCGAAAACAAAATAGCAGACAAAACTTTAATGGATTCGGCTGAATCACAAATATCATGTACTGCACTAAAGTACACATACAAACACCAAGAAATCTATCGGATCGCGCCAAATCATGACAAGATCTTTGACAATCCCGAGTAATCTGAAAGAATTAGCAAAGTACATTAGTAGAAAAGCATGACTATTTCCAATATTTTCATAAGTAGAATTAAGATCATTTAATACAAACAGGAGATCTTGCATTCTGACGAAATCTGATAGACACGAAAGATTTTCAACAGATTTAGATCTACATTATTGTATTCGTTAATGTTTATCGGATCCTAATAACTTATTGCTCTTCAATTTTATTCTTAAACCTTTCAGGACCGGCTAATTTTGAGCAAAATTTGCAAATTTTTAAAAGTGATTCACTTTGCCAGATTTATCAAAATATAAACATCAGAAAGCTTTTAAAGTGTGATGTTCTTTAAAACGATTGGGATTACATGGTGAAACATCATAGTCTGAGCACATGAGTTTATTTCTGTATAAATCTTCCTCTTCATAACAATAAAAGAGCTGTATATGGAGCAATAACATGAGAGAAAAATCCATACGATAGGAAGATCTCATAGATGATGAATAAGGAAGGGAAAAGACCATCTCACATACGTATATGATGGAAACGAAAAATCCATGACATATGAATGACAATAAAAGAAAAGTAGATGAATGTGAGTTCATCCATATAATCATATAGATAGTGAGGAAAAATCATTATGGCTCCATCTGAACAAGACCGGACCATGAATACGAATGTGTAAAAAACAAATGTAGATTAAACGAGCGTAATAGAAGCAGATAAAGAAAATTTGACAAGATCGTATGAGGAAGTGATGGAAATCGACGAAAGATTTAGAAAAATTTTTTTATTACACGAGTTATACCATAATAGCCTATGTGATGATATAGAAAATTTTTTTTAAGAATCTCATGAATTATGATACAACAAAGAAATTGTTCAAATTTATGTTATCTGAAAACCTGATCTGCTTCCTTTTAGCCATTATCTGACAGATATACCATCTAAGTACAGCTTTTCTAACTAAGAAATATGCAATATAGTTGGATAAAAAGCTTTTAATGTCAGAAATCTAGTATTTTTGCAACGAAACTGGCAAAAAAAGATGAAAAGGACGAACATTCATCAGTCAGCTTGTAAAATTTGATAAACTATTACCTGAGTTAATGATGCAATCATGCATCAAATATTCATTATCATATGAATAAAATGATTTCGTCAAATTATAATTAGTTTATTCAGGAAATCTATCAAAAATTGTGGATGAAAATGATAGTATGGTTTAAATCAAGTTAACATGATCTATCTACAATAAATTAATGACATCAAACAAAGAAATGATATACTTTAATAAAAAATGTCGTTTAAATATAGACTAAGTACTCTATTGTGTTGTCTTTGTTTATCTTTGTCACTGAACAATGGAAAAATCAGTTTACTTTAGGATAGTATCCCGAAAGATATTTAAAGAACTATTTAAAAAAATTTAATGGAGCTAGCAGTTGGAAGAAGTATAAAAATTGATTGGATTTTACCAGGATATGACACTTTACCGAGAACAAAGTTATATTTGAATTATCATTAACTTTTTCAGCATACATACATCTACATAAACGGACTCTATCAATATAAAGTGTTTGATAATACTTGTTTTTTGTCACTGGAAAAAGATTGACATGAAAATATTTTGTAATAGTGTTGTTTCATCATTAAGATCAACTTCTCAAATCTGGACTCTTATAATATAGTGGTTTTTAAGCAAAAATGAACAAAAACCAAATGGTGACCATTAAACACATTTATTTAATTTTATGTTTCAGGTTCTATTCAATAAAAAATATTCAGTTTTTAATAGCAAAAATTTGTATTTGTCGTTTAGCATTAAATATCTTCTACTTGTTACAAAATCCAGCGCTCATTTTTTCAAAAATCGGAAAATCTTTTCTATATGTTCTTTGTTATAAGATTGTTTAAAATAGAAAATAAAAGATAATACTCTACAGAAAACAGTGTTTTGTAGTATTATAGTAGATAATGATCATTCATCTTCATAGTTTATCACTCCAGTTGATTGAAGGGCTACATAAAACATTATTCTTTCGCAATTCTTGAGCTCGAGAAAGCGAATTTGTTGATTTTGCTTTTTGACTTTAATAATATATTGGAATACTTTCTGTGAAATCGTTTTAAAAAATTTTTCTGCTATTATCTTCACTATTTAGGAAGCATCTTTTCGCTTTTTCGATCTGATAGGGTAGCACCCATGACTTCAACCTAATTTTTTCACAACAAAAAAAAAGCAAAAATAAAAAAAATCTGATAGAGTATTTCATCTGTATCTCAATGAAAATAGGGTTTAATTCAAAATTTTTTTACCAAAATGATCAGCTATAAAAGTTCTGTAAATCCTGAAAGTTTTATCGAATTTGGACAAGGTCATTTGATGGATATCGAAAAATCCCGTGGATACACATGTATATTGAACATCTCTTCTTACTATTTGAAAAAAAATGAAGATGAATAATTTATTGGTTAATATTTTTGATTTACTTGACGAAATCTTGCTTAACATTCTAAAAAAAAACTTTCTAATTTGGATGTTTTATATTCATTAATTGGTAGTAGTAGAAAATTCGATGAAACTGCCGGTGATTGAACATTTACTCAATCAATTGATTTAACAAGTATATTATCGAATGAAAAGGACAATTCAAAAGCAAATAAAATACTTCATCGATTTTGTTTTGAAATTTTACCTCGAATTCATGATAATATTGAATGTCTTACAATTGAAACATGTTTCTTGGAATATATTTTATATACTAATAAATTTATTAATTTACATCGAATTCGTTTAATCAATATTGATGTTAATATGGGTTTGAAGATTTATGATGGTTATGTATTTGATTTGTTTACATTAAAATATAAAAAAATAAGGCCATTTATTATTAATTTTCAATAAAAATATCTGCATTAATTCTAATGATTGATTATGAAGTTCCAGGTTTATCAACATTTAAATTACTTATTGATATCTATAATCGTATATTTAATTTATTATCAAATTTAAAACATTTAGATTCGGATGTGAACAATGATTATCTTTTATCAAAATCATAATTAAATGATTTACCATTAACGATATGTTCTTCATTAGATATGACTCATTTATCTATTAAATCACATAATATTGATGATTACTTTCATCTATTTGACGATCGTCTTACTTAATTTTAAACTGAATACATTCATGATCCATCATTACTTCGACGTATGTCAATAGAAATTACACAGAATTCGTTTAGATCATTGAATACTATAGTAAATATTATGACAAAAAAAAAAGAACTTTTTTTTAATTTTCAGTTGTTGTCGAATCAATAAAGAATGTTGAGGTATCAATTCATATCTTTTGTGCTTTTATATTTAGAAAAATTTGGATAAGCTAAATTATTTTTCATTGTATGCTCAACTTTCAAAAATGAATTTGATAGTTTAACTGTTGTACTTATTCATCGAATGTTATATTTAAAAAAACTTGAATTATCACTTCTTCTTAGTCAACGAACTTCATTTATTAATTGTACATATTTGGAAAAAAATCATTTCTCAACCAAATTCTATATTTAGAAAGATTTATTTTCGATAATGTTATTGATCATATTCGACATACATTTATTCAAAGAGGATATTATATTGATGGTTATATCAATTATACAAATTATTTAAATAGGAAATGGAATCAATTTCATTTTTAAATAATTTCCATTACTTCGTCGTTTGGCAATTCCAAATCGAATCGAACAAAAAGTGTTTTAAGTCTGATGTAAGGATATTCGAAGTTGATGAATGCATGTTCGAGAAGATTGGTTCTCAGATAAGCACTCCTCCTTGTTGATTACTACTCTTAGTGGATATCAATCGTAAAATAACATTCAAATAGAAGAAGATCTTTCATAAGCTAGAATATGATGTGGTCTGTTTGCAGCAATTTCTAAATAGTTTTTCTTTTTTAGTTTCTTTTTAGTAATCGTATGAACAAATGTCCTGTAATTTTTCAAGAGGAATCCAAACGAAATGTATCTACTCGTTTCGAAGCTGAACTAATAGTGAATGATATAGTGAAGATAAATATAGAAACGACTAGACGTTCATTTCGCTCGTTTATCATAAGTGCAATAAATGAGACTTATGATTTTTGATAAATTATCGATTGATTCGATCCTTGAGCGAAAATAATTCTTTTTCAGATATTTGACGTAATAGAAACTATTCATATCCATCAAAGAACTTGTGAATGTTAACATGGTGTTATTTGTTTATAGTAGCGTAAGCAGAAATAGATATATAGTTGTGCCATCCTAAAAATTTTAAGAAGCTGCCTGAAATTATAAAGTCTGGAAAAATTGTTTTTTAAATAACGGTGGTTTTGGGTGATCTCAACTATATCTCGACCTGGTTACGCCACTAAACTTGCTCATGGAAACTAAAACATTTGAACGACATCTAGTTCAGTTTTCTAAAAGAAACAGTCGTATATCTGTAAATACTGTATTGTAAAAGTTATAAATGTTTATCTGTTCGTTTTGTTCACTCAAGTTACAGTTCAGGATTAGAAAATATAACATCTTAGATAAGAGAATACGACAAGATGTCTGTAATAAAACTGAACCGATTTTTTCGAGGATAAGGAACTCAAATTTAACGTCTGTTTTTCATGATGGTACAACATTTATTGAGTAAATATTTGGCGGGCCATCGATGAGTGTACATTTTTGAAAGGCGATTAATGTTTCTTTTTGCTGATTATTTTCAAAGTGAAAGAATTCATAAATATTCCGCATCACACATCTCTCAAAATCCTCAAATTTTGCCAGTTATTTTTTGAAAAATCAGTTGTATGATTGTGACTAATCGTTTATCTGTCATATTAAAGACCATTCATGTTTGATTTGCATTTACTGTACGATACGTTTTGTGCAAATTTCATTTTTTTGACATAAACAAATTCAAGTTTTGTGGATATACTCAAAGTTTCGATCTGTTCCAAATATTTTTGTACTGATTTTTATTTTTATTTTTTCTTCAATACTTTCAGTAGCATGAT
>JAJEKB010012772.1:0-10262 GCA_022393335.1 Macrotrachela quadricornifera
CCTATAGTTATTTCACTTTCACTTAAACAAGTATATAATCAAGAATTCGAATATGGATAAATTTCTTCTTATCATAAAGTCAATTAAGTTAACAATGAATGTGGAAAGAAAATGTTTAGTTTAAACGGATTGGTGAACGATGAGCACGAGGAACGATGAGCACGGAACGTTGAGCACGGAAACGATGAGCACGGGAATGATAGGCACAAGGAACGATAAGCACGAGAAAGTTCAGCACCGAAAAGTTAAGCACGAATAAAAAAAAAGTGTCAAACATGAAAGTTGAATTCAAATATTCAGTTCCTATATAGCTATAATTTTCACAAATTCAGTCCAACTACTCGAGGACAAATTAAAAGTCAGGTATCTTATAAATAACAAAAAAAAACATAAATTTTCATTCATTTATAGTCTGCTTCGAATTTCATTTAACCCAGAGTAAGCGGTGTCCTATGGTCAGTACCCGTACGAGGAGTCTAAGATTTGGGGAGAGAGGCAGAGTGTAGCGGGTTTTGAAAGAGTACGAATATTTTTTAGGGGAGGAAGTATAAAAGAGTATTTCGAGCAAAATTTCTTAAAAAGCACAAAATTTGTTCCAAATCTGTTCACATCATTGAAAAAAACGAAGAATTTCGAATTATTGACGAGGTGTGCACCCACACAAACCTCCCCGTTCGCGCAGATCCTGCCTATGGACACGATTTCGCGGCATCCTCAGCTATCACGACGTCCTCTGGTCACGATTTGCCGAATACTTGAGTAGTTGAATAGTGAAAAACTTGAATAGCTGAATACCTGAATTGAAGTTTCAAATATTACATATGTCGCTCAATATCTGCTCTCACTCTACTAGAAGTTCATATCGTTGCCATATTGAGAAAATGAGAACGAATAATACAAAATAATGTACTGTTTTGTCTTCTAAATATGATTGATTGTTTTATTTCTGGAAAATTAGATTATTAATTATAATTGAGTTAAACCTATTATGTTTTCTCATTAAATCCAATACATGATTCTATTAACGAACATATTGATCAGTCTTTTTAAATAGATTTGACTTGTCTTTTTGTATTTGTGCTTAACTTTCCGGTGCTGAACTTTCTCGTGCTTATCGTTCCTTGTGCTTATCTTTCCCGTGCTCATCGTTCCTCGTGCTCATCGTTTCCGTGCTCATCGTTCCTCGTGCTCATCGTTTCCGTGCTCATCGTTCCTCGTGCTCACCGTTCCGGTTCCCGTTTAAACTTAAAGAACGTATGGTAAACTTTCTGATTTAGAAAGCGTTCATGAGACGACTGTGTATCACTTCAGATATTGAGGCACTAATCAAATTTTTTTATTTTTCATTTGAGGCTTTCATCCTGTTCAGTGTCATCTAAAACCGCTAAATCTAAATTATTAACCTATTTATATGAGTTGGTGAAAAGCTAAGTCAATTTTACTGTAAAACACTCATGAGCATATTTGAAGAATACCCTAAAAATATCATCTTTATGAAGATGGATATTTTAGTATAATAATAAATTAATGAAATGGTTACAATATTGTACCAAAAGATAGAGCATCACACGCTGAACAAAATGGGCTATTTACATATTATAGTTTGATAGACTAATCCAGAGATATAATGTCAAACCCTGCCAACAGAGATGTCCATCGCGATTGAGAATCTGCCGCGACGATAATCAAAGAAAGCTACCCGCGCCGCTGCCGCACCGCGCCTGTCGTCAGAAAGATGCTACCGCACCGCGCCTGTCGTCAGAAAGATGCTACCGCACCGCGCCTGTCGTCAGAAAGATGCTACCGCACCGCGCCTGTCGTTAGAAAAATGCTATCGCGCCGCTGCCGTGATGGTATTTTTAGAAATATTTGGATTTTCAAGGCTGTGATCGGTTTAAACTAGAGTTGATCATCACGATCGATCAGATTCATCAAGCCCTATCGTGCAGCACACATCAATATCGAGATTATGTGGAAATTCCTGAATTTTTGAAATTTTTTTCATAAAAAAGCTGCCGCCGCCGCGACAATATTATAAAAATCTCTACCGCGCCGCGGTAGCGTCGCGATGGACATCTCTGTCTGCCAATGACTGATGATTTTTCAGTTAAAATTTATCAAATTTTTATAATATATCGCCTGCCATTTTTTCGAAAATAAATCGGTTCTAGCTGAAGTATTGATATGTTATGCAACTTTTAATTCTCTAGCAAATGGTTGAACAATATTGGAAAAAAAAATTGGTCTTCGACGTGAAATTACATGTTCACATCAATTTGCTAAGTAGTGATTTTTGATGGTCTTTTTAAATAGGAAACGACTATTTTTAGTAATTTTCCTTGCTGTAACACGTTTATGAAGCAAAATTAGTGTGATATTCGAGATTAGCATCAAAAACTACGTCGAGTGAAATATATTTTATAATTTTTTTCCTATGAAAAAATCACCTGTAGTCCCCACGGATGTATTTTGCGACGATTTTGCTCCCTGGTCCCCTAGGAGTGATTTTTTGATGGAAAAAATTTTTTATAAAATATATTTCATTCGAAGTAGTTTTTGATGCTAATCTCGAATATCACACTAATTTTGTTTTATAAACGTGTTACAGCAAGGAAAATTGCTAAAAATAGTCGTTTCCTATCAAAAAAGACCATCAAAAATCACTACTGCGGAGATAGATGGGAACGTGTAATTTCACCTCGAAGACCAATTTATTTTCCAATATTTTTCAACCATTTTCTAGAATATTAAAAGTTGCATAACATATCAATACTTCAGCTTGGACTGAATTGTTTTTCGAAAAACACCATCCGATATATTATAAAAATTTGAAAAAATTTTAACTGAAAAAAACCACCAGTCATTGGCAGGATTTGACACTATATCTCTGGATTAGTCTATCAAACTATAATATGTAAATAGCCCATTTTGTTCAGCATGTGATGCTCTATCTTTTGGTAGAATATTGTAACCATTTCATTAATTTATTATTATACTAAAAAATCCACCTTCATAAAGATGACTTTTTTAGGGTATTCTTTAAATATGCTCGTGAGTGTTTTACAGTAAAATTGACCTAGCTTTTCACCAGCTCATCTAAATGGGTTAAAAATTTAGATTTAGAGGTTTTAGATGATACTGAACAAGATGAAAACATCAAATGAAAAATAAAAACTTTGATCAATGCCTCAATATCTGAATTGATCCTCGGTCGTCTCATGGACGTTCTCTCAATATATTGTCTTATAAACTGTCATGTTGAAAAATACAGAAAACTCATCTCTTTGGAATAGTGAAAATTGCAGCTTGATAGCTATTATCATTAAGAAGTTATTCAAAAAATAGGTACTCTTCTTTTATTTTGCAATGGATGATAGTTCTTATAATCTAAACACTAGACGGCATAGTAATTATTTTCATTCACATCAAACCTTAAAAAGATAGAAATTTGTCTATCATTGATCAAGGAAAAAATGGTATAAATAATTTTTGCTGTAATTATACAAAAATAAAATCTCGAATAAATAAAGTAATTTTGTATAAAAATTTTATTAATTATTATTTCGAGTTTCGAAAATCTATATGAACACAAAAATATAAACAACAAAAAAAGCAATTTTATTAGTAAATTTAACAATATACAATCCATTATTTGATAGATATGGCTGTTATATTAATAAATAATACGAATCAGAATGAATTACATCATTGAACAACATGCCTTTAAATTTTTCGGACCAACTTTCTCTTGATCAAGATTATCGAAATATGGATCAACTGAACCTAATAATATTTTTACCACATAATCTCCAAATGAAAAAGGAAACTGTCGTCCTTGAACCTGAAAATAAAAAACAATCAATAATGAATACATAATCTACGCAGAACAGATATAATAAAATATAGCCATCTTAGCAGAAATATAAAATTTTTCACGAAAAACTTATATGAAATTGATTGCACAAATTAATTTATAGAGTAAAGAAAATCTGATATAATGTACTTCTTAGAAGACTTCTATAGGCCTATATATGATCATTACCTTCCAGATTTCTTCTCGTTCTGATCGATAATCATCGCATACATCGACATAAGGAATTGTTTCGTCCCATCTATTTAAATATCCAACAGCTTGATCATCATCAGTGCATGCACAAAAAGTTATCAAAATTCGATCAATCGGTTTTCTTTCGTGTTTAAGAACACGTTCTAATGTATCAACATCAGTTGTACCATAATCATCGGTTGGTTGCCCATCGGTAGCAATGATAACCAGAAGTTTACGTTCTTGAATTTCATTCTTTTTAGCTTGAAGTATCTGACGAAGTACACGTGTAATTGGTGTTAAACCAGTAGGAGGTGTAGTGAAAGCAGGTATAAGTTCAGAAGCATCTTTGACACGCAAAAGCGGAGGACGATTTAAAAAATAAATATCTAAACCGTCAGGATCAAGTACAGAACCAATATCGACAGTGATGGAAACAATTTGTTTCAATTCATCCCAACGAGTAGATCGAACTGCAAAAGCATTGCCAGTGTCTCCTATAACATATAATAGCAAAATAAAATGATCTACATTTTAGAGGATTCGTTGTTGATATACAAAAAAAAATAGATAAGAACTCACCAACAACCGTTGCCATGGAACCTGAATCATCACAGAGAAATACAATTTCATAACCTTCAAGTTGTCTTAGTCGAGATGCAAATTCATGATTTATCTCGTGCCGAGCTGCAATCTGTGCAAACTTTTGCATACGCTCTTCAGCTGTTAACGTTGTGTTAGAAAGCATGCCATTATAATTTGTTTGTATGGTTGGTGGTGGTGGAGCTGTAGGAATAGCCACATTAGGATACTGAGCTGGGGTTACGTTTGTGTATGCCATAAATGTTTCTAAAAATTAGAATAAAAAGCGCATATCTAAAATAAAAATAATTTATGCATTTGAAATAATTATAGAGAAAACAAATGAAGCAGAGCAGTTTATATTTATGTAGAGAAATGGCGTATTGTTTGCTTACTTGTAGTGTCACATCACTCGACGTCATTGTTTGCCTACGCAAGCATGTATTGACATACAGAACGTACAGCTTTTATTTCGAAAGTAATGACGCGCAAAGATTTATTATTTCTTTTACTATTCTGTCAGTTTACATTTTTGATCATTATTACTCATGTAAATAAGCCAAGACTTCATTTCCTCTAAATACTGTCTTAACAGAGAAAACAAGATTTGACTATATTGGCAAACGATGTATTATGTATCTAACGAGCGTGGGCTTATTTTGATGAAAATAGAAGAGAACAAACACATCGAGATGATAAGACAACATCTTAGGGTAAACGACGAAAGAATATTAAAAAGAAAACTATTTTGATCATTTACAATGAGTCAAGAAACAGTTGTGTTCAATATAGGAAATGATTGACTGAAAAAATATGAAAAAGGAAAACTGTTGCAAATAGTTATTAAGTAGCAACATTATATATGCACCATCTCTTTCTCTATATCATTGTTGTGACGTCACTATATATACCTATATTCCATCTATATTTTCTTTCGTTCTCTCACTCTCATGATGCCATGCATGTTCGTTCATCAGGTCATCCTTCCATGACGTCATGTATTCTTCCATCACGTCATATAAATTCTTCTAGTCCGTTCTTGTGACTTTTTTCAACACCTGTATATAGCTGTTCAGTTGCACAATAAAATACATTCATACATTTGTGATATAATCGAAAATACAACTGATTAGTGGTTCGACTACCTTACATAGTAGCGCCGTTGATCGCATCATCTACATGTTTTCTGGTACTTCTTCTTCCGACATTTTTCATTTCGATATTTTTTCTTTCAACATTTCTCCAGCTAAATTAAGCAATAAGGAAATGTGTTATAACTTCATAGATAAATTGGGAAATTAATAAATAATAACGTGCAGCCCATAAATAATGAATCTCTCAGTATCTTTTAACCGTCTTTCTTATAGCTAATCTTTCAAATGTACACTCTTTTATCTAAAGATATGTCTCTCAATTTTCTACAATTTAACCGATTTCAACTGGTTCGATTGAAATTCGTTAGTTCATTACCAACGATAGAATCAATTGAACTAAAACCCACAACTTTCTAACAAAAAATGTTAACAGGATTAGCACATCTCAGAAAAAAGACTATTATGGAGACATATGATATAGTAAGTTTGGTATAGTCGAACACTATGAAGAATGCTCGATAGAACATTGTATAGAATATTTATATATAAAAAATATCTGACATCTTCTGTTGTTAAGATGACTACTCTTTATAATGTTCTATCGAGATTTATTGTATCCGAAAAACCTACGATAAGATTTTGTAAAGCAAACTTTTCTCCAAAAAATCTGCTATGTCATGCATTTTCAAGTATTTCACAGTATCTCGTATTTTGACTACAGTATCGTCATCTTTCAATGAAATTCAAAAAAAATCTTTTTAAAATAATCAGTATAAAATTCTCTACAGAGAATGATATGAGAGAAAATTTTCTGACAACATTGTGATGTTTTAGTTGACGTCCCATGGAACTATCCGCTAAAAATTTATTGTTGGAAAATTATAGATTTTGAATCAATCGATTTTATCATCGGTAAAGTAGTCAAATAAATGTTAGATATTTCTTCTGATGTCGTTTAAAAAACCAGAGATTATTTTATATTTATTAGTACAAGTCAGACTAGCACACCTATTCCAGCAGAAAACAATAATATATAATTAAGTTTCACTGTAACTAGCAGAAAAATCAAAAGTTGACTAATTCAAATATTTGATCGAATAAAAATTTGGTAATGATTATTATTCAAACGATTTTACTCCAGAGTCAGCATTGAATCTAAAACTATTAGATCAATTGGTGTCATTTTACATCATAATAGATATGACAAATTTCTAAAAAGTTTTTGCATTTTTAGAACCCTTTGTTTTACAATATGCATGAAATGTTTGACCAAAATTTAGTTCGCATATTCTATAGAATGATTGTTCGGTCCACTTCTTATATAGTTTTAAAAACTTTATTGACCTTATAATTTAATCGAAAAAATTCTAAATAAATCGATCTTGCTGTACTAAAGCAGAGTGACGTAATTAATATTTCTTTCATGTTATTTTCTGTATTATACATTAAGGTCATCCATTCTCTTTTAAAAAGTAAATCAGTAAAAACTCGATCGAAATAAAATCTATCTATGTGAATTGATATTATCTTTCTATTTTATTTTTCAGTCATTTATGCTGTGAGCTGTATTAGTGAAGTGAATGAAATCCTGTCTACAGAGAGGAAGAGACGCTGTACTATAACGAATGTATTCGAGAAAAAAGAAAACAAACATTAAAAAATAAAACATCTCACTTCAACAGAATCATAAAATAAGATTATATATCGCACATAAAAACAAAAAAAAACGAGAAAGAATGTTATTGCTGATAAGATTCTTTCCAGAATAATGGAAGGAAAAGAAACATAAAATCGAGAAAAAAAAGAAGTAAGAATGGTGTTATCGCTTACATATTCTGATTTAATCCTGTCAAATGTGTCTTCTCTGAGTATTCGATATCTTGACAAATATATATTGATTGAAATTGATATGATTTTATGTGAATAAACGTAACTTTAACTACTATGAAATTCTAGAGATTACATCTGTGTAACAATATTCTGTTTACGATTGTGCATATATCTTGTATTGCTATGAAATAAGTTACCACAGATGACGAACCATATAGATGCTAGCACAATAATCACAACTCAAAAGTATCTATGATGCAGTAGTACAATCATGGTCGACCATTATCTTCAAACCACGAGTGAAGAGGCGAAGAATGACATGATAGCAATAAAAATAAAGAGAGAAAAAAGAAGGAGTTCGAAATGATAACGATAAGATAGCATGTCATTTAATCGGTTAACCAGTGCTTATATCACTAATTCATGTAATAGTTCTTCATGAAGCATAGTTCTTGTATGTATTTGACAACATTTTGTACGAATGTACGCCATCTTACACATGATTTTAACCAATAACTACTTAAGACGGTTCAAAAGTAGTGAAAATGACGCTTTGATACTGTATATCAAATTTTGAGAAACTTTCTTTCTATATAATCTAATAGAGAAAAGAATGCTCTATTTGACTATATTATCTGATCATGCTTCAACTAATATCATAATAATAAAATCTTGATAAGACCTGTTTTGTTCACATGTATCATAGTTACATGAATCCTACTGAGTTCTTTCTGAATAACTTTTCATAGAAACCAGATGAAGAACTGCGATTTTCATCGTTGAGAAGAAAAAATGAAGATGCATCGAATCGTATATTATAGATTCTTTTAATATTGATTTCTGTAGTATTTTTATTCGATTTTCTAATTATCGGGAGTCTTTTCTTTTATGAAAAAAAGGAGAAAGCACAAAAGTTGCGAGAAAATTGTATTAAACGCTCGGCTAGAATCCATATTATTCATCTCAGCCTTCTGATGTTTGTAGGTCTTCAATTAGTAGTTTGAATCTCTAGTTAATACTTGGAAACTCACCGTCAACAACTTATCCGATGGGTCTTTTCGTAAAAAGATCAATTGGAAACCTTATAAAAAGATATTAGGAAACCCTGTAGTACACGATTTGATGCGCTTTCATCTTCTCTTTCCAACGGTGCAAACCACAGCTCTTTATCTCATTTCAATCAAAAGTTACTCAAAAAAAATGTACTAAAAAGGCATCACTATAACCATCACATATGATAGAAAAAGAGACCCTATCGAAATTTTGCTATTATGATATTAGTTGAAGTATGATTAAATACTATATAAAAAAAATTTCTTAATACTTAATATATAGTATTAAATTGTCACTCTCACTATTTTTGGACTGCCCTAAGTAATTGTAATGATCAACAATGTAAAATGTACGGATATCAAAGTTGCAGTGGAAATCTTTTTTTGACTTTCACACACCATTCAATAGAAAATTTCAAAGCGATCAAGAAAATGTATGCTTTGCGTTTTCTTCAATCCTTTTTTATGCCGAAAAATTGAAAAAACTCGGCAAGTGTCAAAAATACATAATCTGGCAACTTTTCATACAATCTTCTTTTTTTAATGCATATTATGAAATAACTTAGTTTTTTCTGATAGATCATAGAAAACTGAATAAGAAACTGGTTTTAAAATACTTTTATAGCAAACCATTGGCTCACAAAATAATTTCCCAAGATCTATACTCAGAAAACTAAAACTTAATTTTGCAAGTCCATTACAACTGCTATTAGAAATTTCAGAGCTAAAATTTTTAAATGGTTAGATCGGTTAGATACGTAGTTTCAAAGTTATGAAGTGATTTCGCAAAAATTCCTTTTTTTCACTGAGAAAAATCAATTTTATTGAGGATATAAATTCTTTTCCAACATAGTCAAAATATACTCAAATAGGTTAAAATTGATGCCTAATCCAACAGACATACTCTCGCGATCCTCAGAGAATTACCTGAAGGCTTCCTGGAAGGCTTTTGACTCAAGAGCGAGTACTTTATTGGGCTTCGGACTATATAGATGCAACTAAAGTAAAAACAAAATATTCTTTGTACGTTAAAGTATCTACTAGTGGTGTAACTAGAGATTACCGGGTGAGTAGGCGCCGCCCCATCGACTTTCACAATACTATATGATATAAATATGGTGATGTATCATGTATCTTTGCCACATTACGAAGGAGAACAACTAATATCAGATGGAATTGAAGACTTTTCCATTACCGCTACAGGTGTTGTTGGTGATAAAGATGCTGACGGTGTATGTTGCTTTGGTGAAGTTATATGTGATGAACATTCTGAAGGTGAAATTGGAAACGAACATTCTGTTGTTGAAGATATTGGTGATGAGTATTCTGTGGAAGATAATAACAACGCATATGATGGTGGTGAAGATGCCGATGATGAAGAATGAGGTATTTTTGAAGATGTTAGTGATGATGATTCTGAAGTTTTATTTGACGTACAACTCGATATTTCATCTGGTTGATTTGTTTGCGAAAATTGATCGATCATCTGATCAGAAATGTCAACCTTCTTTTTTTGAAAGACGAACGAAAAAATGATTGAATAGAACCACGTTTTGGTTCTTTACCATCTGACCACATTAAAAGAAATTTTATTTTATTTTTATCAGAATCAATAGATTGTTTGCATGCAGTTAGCTTTAAAGAACATAAGGAAATAAA
>JAJEKB010012793.1:0-13059 GCA_022393335.1 Macrotrachela quadricornifera
ATATTTCTACTTGGAATATTTATACTAAAACCTTGACTAAAACAAGTACCAATTATAGTAGAATTTAAATAAATTGAATTAAGAAATAGACAAATAAGAAAATAAAATACACAAACATTTTTTCTCCAAGATTTTTTAAAAAAAATATAAGCACTTAAAATATTTCCAATATTTCCTATAATATAAATTAATAAATTACCATATCGATACAAATATAAAGTAATGTTATTTAATATAGTAATTGAATAACTTTCTGATGAAGACATTTCTAAGGTCACGTAAAAGTCGGCCAATCTGCTTTTAAAAATATATTTAATTATATATCTAAAGTTTCTCTCTACTTTTTTTTTTTCAATTATCTTTTAAGAAAGGATTCTCTTCAACTTTGATATAAAAACATAATTAAACGCTTCTAGTTAGAATTTCATAGAGAAATTTCTAGTTTATTCTAAATAAAAAAATATATGTATTAGATTTTAAATTTCTAGTTAAAATATATTTATCGATAGTTAAATAATTGAGAGAATAATTAATACTGATTAATCCTTTTAGGACGGTGGGACATACGTTGTCCCACTTCTTTTTCAATGAAGAAGAAAATATTTGTTCTGCATTAAATCACGTGGTTTTAGTGGCAAAATCTCTTTGCCCTGAAATCTAGATAATAAATACTGCATTCTAGAGAAACGGTATTTCATCAGATCTATATCTGGGAGAAGAATATTGCCCTATCCTACACGGAAATATAGAACCTAATTTAGTTCCATAATCTTGTACGGAATTCTGAGAGACTCCTAACAGAGATGAAGGTGCAAGTAAAACACCTGTTTCATTTTAAATTGTAGAAGAGTCATAACTATTTAACAAGTCCTAACTAGAGTTATCATAATGTAGTCTTCATTTTTTTTTCATCAAATATTTTTATATGTAAAAGACAAAAAGAAGGTGAATCTTATATAACAGAACAGGAGTTCAAGTTAGATTAGACATCGATTGTTCTGCAAACTAGTACTTTATCTAAAACATGGAAAAAATTGTGTCTTTTTGATTATAATAAGTTTTACATAATCATTTTGAGTGGCATACAATAAAATGATCTAAGAATAATTCCGTCCTAAAAGGGTTAATAAGAATGTCAGTTTATCAGTAACACTAAAGACGATAAATTCTTATAAACTTATGTTTAAATACTTTAAAAAATAATATAAGAGTACTTGGTTATTCTTTCTTTTCTAAAGAAAGTTTTTCATCTTGGTAAACTTGATGATTATAAAATGAAAGCTCAAGTATACATGGAGAAAACTAAAGCATATCAGGTTTTGGGTATTGACAACCCACTTGAATCTTTAGTTGAAAGAACAAATAGTCTTCTTTATGGTTTATAGAGGAATAAACACATTACACAAAATCAATATGAAAAATTAAGAGTTAAAAGTGATGAGGCCGAACTAGCCCACCTTTACTTCTTACCTAAAGCACATAAACCGGGAGCACCATTAAGACCCATAATGGCAGGTCTTAGATCGCCAACGATTGGCATATCGAAATGGTTAGATGGTCTGTTAAGACCAATATTCAATAAATTAGCATCTGAAACAACCATTTCCAATGGAGTTCAACTAATTAAACAAGTTCAGAGATGGTCGGCTAGTTATTTGACACCAGCCACATATTTTCTAACGATGGATGTTACTGATCTATATACGATGATTCCCCAAGAAGGGGGAGTAACAGCTATAAAGAGATTAATCGAGGCATCTTGTCTAAAACAAATCGATGGTATTAAAAAAGAGATTATTTTAGCTCTTACCAGATTTGTTATGACCAATAATTATTTCTATTTTGATGGTGTATATTATAAGCAAATACGAGGAGGACCGATGGGTTCACCACTCACATTAAGAATAGCTGATGCTTATATGTATTTTGTTGAACGTCCTATTGCAAAATGGGCTAATAGAACAGGTTCTATATATTATAGATATATAGATGGTTTATTCATCATGTCAAATGTACATGCAGATATATTGAAAGATCTTGTTAAACTCTGGAATAAACTTGATAGTAATATTAAGTTTTCAGAGAATCTAGGACCCACTGCAGAGTACCTTGACGTTAAGTTTGAAAATAGAGGAGGTATATTGGTAACTGAGGTTTATCATAAACCATCACATGAACCATATTTTCTCCCTTTCACAAGTATACACGCACAACATATAAAAAGGAATATTCCATTTGCAGCTCTTGTAAGGGCTATAAGATATTCTTCAAGTTATGCAGCATTTAAACGTGAAGAAGCCCATATTTGTAATTCATTACTATTGAACAAATATCCATTGAATTTCATTCTTCAACAATTTGAAAGAGTCCCACGGACATTTCAATGTGCAGTCCCAACACAGAAAAATTTCTTTAATATAAGAAAAATCTGTCTTGATGCTGCAGATAATAAAGCAAAGAAGGCTGGAATCGATTTTCAAGTTAACATTATGTGTCACTTTTCCTTTTGTAAAGGGATGCATGATTTTTCGACCCGTTTTCATAAACTTTGGGACGATTGCTTTGCTGACAGCCATTTGCAACATGAAACCTATCGTTGGTTCTAGAAGACTAGATAATCTGCAAGATTATCTTGTAAGAAAGAAACCAGATAGGTCATTACTGAAAACCAATACTTAATCACACTGGTCCACATTTATAACTGTTCCATATGATATTGGTTATTAGTAAAGATGGTTATTCAAACTGTTCCACATTACAATGGTTATTGGTAAAGGTAGTTATTCTAAATGTTCCACATTACAATAGTTATTGGTAAAGGTGGTTTTTCAAACTGATCCACATAATTTTTATAACACTTGAGACCCTTCTGGCCAAAGTACATAGTTGTTGTTCTATTTCTTTGATGTTAGGTTCTTGGGCTCTTCTAGCCCTAGATCTTTCTAATATTTTTTTGTATTTTGTTTTTTGTGAAGTTCTGAAGAAGTGGGGTTGATATCCCACAGAAATCAGTCAATAAACCAACAAAAACAAAATTATTTTCTTATTTTTTTAAAAAAAGTTTTTTTTTTAAAAAAATTATTTGCTATCTTGAGTAAGAGTGTAGTGATCGGTTATATCTTGAAAAGAAAGAACAACCAACTACTCTTATATTATTTTGTAAAGTAATAAGGCAAAAATGCTTTTCATCGAAGCTAATATCACTAATACTTTTTTCAATGTTTTTTTTTACCACCGACATTTAAATAATCGAGACTGTTAGCAACACCTTTGAGACAATACGTAAATAGGTTTCAGGTATGTGATAGATATTTAAAAAGCATACGTAAGAGATGATCAGTGAAAATCAGATCGTTGAAATAAATATTGCCTGTAATAAATGAACGAAAAAATTCGGCGATCTAGAATTCGGTGAAAAGCATTACATTCTATATAATCGACGTAAAGTCAAAATAAGACTCACTTTTTTAGGGACGTAATCAAGATGGAGTATGAGTGGTCTTAGCCTACTCATCGTTAATTTAAAAAAAACAATTTTTCATAACAATATTTGATTGATCAATGGATTGAATACACTCTTAAATATGAATTATCATTCGAAATAGAAAGACGTCTCAACAATAATATCTCTTATCCTTGCTACTATGACTATATCTGTTCGATTTACTGTATATGAAAGAACCTTTAATAAATTAAAATTAATAAAAATAGCTATACGCAGCAGAATGTAAGATAATCGATTGGATATTTTATGTTTTAGCAGTGAAATGCGACTTTGTCATTACTTTCGAAAAACTTATCGATAATTTCGCTGATTTGCATACAAACCGTAGAATTTTGTTAATTTAACACTAGTTGACGATCTTGCATCAGTTCTTTCCAGGTTCTTGTTTTTCTTGGGTATCAGACAAGAATTGTTTGCCATTCCTTCTGTATAAGATACTTGGCTGAAAAACTAGATCTTTGGATTCTTGTAGATAGAATCTTGGCTGATGGGGGAAGAAATCGTTCAGCAGACAAGATTCTTGTTTTTCTTGAAATTCTTATCTGATTCTTTTTATCACAGAAGAGAAAAAATTCTTGCATACTCTGCAAGATTCTTGTGCTTTATTATTATCATTAGCGTAGATCATCTATAAATGTATTACTTCGTTATTTTATTGTAATTTTGTACGGATTTTGAAAAAAATTTGATCGAGTAAGGCGAAATAAACCTTAAGAAAAGAGAAGAAAAGCAAAAGCAATGATCAATTTAAAGTGTTAGCTCACTTTATTTATCAAACTATGTTAACAGTTTAATGATTAATTTAGAAATGAATGGTAAAGTATATATAAATGATTTATATAGATGTTACCGATGAAGCATGGCGCTCTCTCTCTCTTTTACAAATTTGTCGAGATTCTCCTAAAGGACAAAAAAAATCTTGTCTGAAATTTAAAAAATCTTGAATATCTTGTAATTCTTTTCAGATTCTTCCTGTCATGATAGATCAGATAAGATTCTGTTCAGCTTGAATTTTAAGGCCAATAAGAGTCTCAACTGATCGACCACGAAAAACAGGAATCTGGAAAGAACATGCCCAAGAACGTCGACTAGTGTATTAAATGATTTGAATAGCACAATTTTTAATTCAAAACTATCTCTTTTGAGAACAATTAAACGTGCAAGAGCTTTTAAATAACTACACATTTATTTAAATGACGAATTGCTTAATGGAAAAGTATTTCTTCTGAGAAGCTACGTAGAAAAACATCTGGGAATCAATTTTAGCTTGAAAACAAATCGTTCACTGAAGTAGTTTTCAATTAAATATTAGACAATTCAACTTCGAATTATTCAATATTTTATATTGTTTATTAATGGAAATACGAAAAAGTAAATAAACACCTTTTGTTTTGTTTAAAAATCAACTTCAACGGAATTTTCTTTTTTTTAACACAATGGAAAAATAAGCAATTAAGTTTTATTCATGTTAGGAAAAACGATTATCTTCTTCGATAGCTGAAACACGGCGATGAGCTTTATTAATGGACATTCCTTGTTTGCTTATCAGGTTTAGTGCATCTTTGCCAATCTGTATGCATGCATTTTTCAATTGATGACGTTCAAACATTCTTTTTGTTTCAGCATTTTGTCCTCGTTGCTTTTTGGATCGTCTAGAAAATGGTAGAGTTAACATCATTTACTTAAATGATGGTATAAAAACTGACCGACAACGTTTCCAGGATAAATAACCAATGAAGGAACCTAAAATCAGAAAAATAATCGAGCCGATGATGATTACAATCAATTGCCAATTGAAGGAGTTGGCTAGAAAAGACATGTTAAGTAAATGATGCAAAAAAATATATCAACGAACGCTTTTGTATTATAATCGTCAACATCGATGAAATCATCGATGCCCTATTGAAAAACACACATCATGAATCGATCTATATGCAATTAGAATAACTCACAAGATAACACTCGTAGTTGTTAATCTATGAAATAAATACAGAAGATTTAAATATTTTTGTTATATTAACTTTATTTAATCGACATTGCTTTCTGAAAAAGATATGGTGCAGAGAAGTTGAAAACACTAAAGAAAATTCATACCGAATTCGATCTATTAATGAAGGAAATTTCAATAGATATTAGTAAAATATGCTCTCATTCACTTTCAATGGTGTTTAATTCGCTGATCTTACCAATTGAAAGAGCTTTACATTCTGCACTTATACGTAAAAATCACCATGATCACGGTTTTTTGGTCATGGTCACTTACAGTCGTGAGTCATGGAGATTCATAATGATCATAGATCATCACATGATACGAAAATTACATCTTCCATCAAAAACACTGATAGCATTCATCACCATATTCAAACACGAAGATAATAAAAGAGACGCCTATGAGGGCGAGAGAAAGAAATAATGATGGTAGTGCAAATAGAACAGTAAGATTTCTCAATTATTCGACAATTTTATTGTAGTTTATTTTTTGTATATTTATCATCTGAGTACTTTTATTCTGTGTTTTCGTGTAGAAATCAATAATCCTTTGGTGGCGGACGTCCCATTTGTGAGACGCTGGAATTTTTCCTTTGATTACGTATTAAATCATACTCAGACTACGAGCAACTACTAGTACTCAATGCGTTCTGTCTGTTACAGGAAGAAAAAATCTTAAGCTAATGAGACTGTGACAGGAACGACGTACTTTTAATATGGTACTTCCAACTCTTACTCACCATCTGTCGAAAAAACATTGAAGAAAGTGTTTTTTCCAGCCTATTGGATTTAAAGGTATGCATCTTTCTCTTTTTTCCTTTAAAAGTGTTACAGTGTCATATCATCACATAGAAAACGTCACAACCATGATTTCTACTATCGGTCTTATCCTTTCTCTTCTCTATTCTTAGTTCTACACTATATGCATATTCCATCGTAATTGCATTTTCTTACGATACAGCGCTTTGCGTGATAATATGCATTCGAGGTAAACATAGCTCTCTGCTGTTCTGCTATCCATATTCATTCGCTTTGTTCTCGTAAAATACACACAGAGCAGAAATCGTTACAAATGGCTTTTCATTGACAATCATCTGAAGACGAACTGTTAGAAACTCGAACTGATACTAACTCTGAAAGTGAAAGTGGTGTGGACATGGCTCTTGATGAGGATGACGACTTTGAACCAATGGATGTTGATTGCCAACTTCTAAGAACTCATCTGGAATCGATCATCGTGCTGTATGACGTAGCTCATCTTTCGTAAACAGAGAATGGCTTCAGACCGATTTTACACCAACTTTATATCGATTCAATTCTCACCAACCGGAAATCGGCCAGCGCTTACATAAAGGTCAAATTCACAATCCTGTTGATTTTTTTCGGCTTCTCATTCCGGAAAACTTGATGGAAGCAATTGCATTATAAACTAATCTCTACCAAACCTAAAATCCTCAGACATCATCTTTTCATATGACTCCGTGGTAAATGTTAGCACTGATGAAATGTATACCTTCTTGGTAATAATGATACTTATGTCTCAAGTGAAGAAGCATCGGGGAAAAGAATACTGGTTCATTAATCTGCTGATAGAGATACCGATTTTCAACGCTATATTTATTAGGGACAGGTATATTTCCATCTTACGATACCTTCATGTCGTTGACAATGAAAATAATTCACATGGAGACAGTTTATCAAAGCAGGATCTAATACTAGATGATTTGAAAAAAAATTTGGAAACATCATGTACTCTTATCAAAATCTGATGATTGATGGAAGTCTCTTGCTATGGAAAAATCGACTTCGATTCAAGCAGTACATCCCATCTAAATGAAGCCGTTTTGAAGTCAAACTTTACGTATTATGTGACTGCCGTACAGGTTTTAATCTGAATTTTTTAGTCTATACTGAATCATTAACACCAATGGTCACTGATAAGGCTCTCGGTGTTTCTGGGTCTATTATCATGATACTATTAGAAAAATACCTTCATAAAAGCCATAGCTTACACATGGATAACTGATATTCTAGTCCTACGCTGTTTGAATTACTACATCAGAACCAAACAGAAGCTTGTGGTACCGTAAAAGCAAACCGTCGTGAGTTACCAGATCTCCAGCCGATTACACTGGAACAGAATGAACAAGTTTTCTTTCATACCAAAATACTTCTGGCTCTCAAATGAAAAGACAAACGGGATGTGCATATGCTTTCAACTATATATCGACCAGAAATGAGAACGATCGAGAGAACAAAGCGTGAAATTTATCAACGCGTTGTGAAACCAATTTCTGTCGAAGACTACAACGAAAATATAGCACTCGTCGACAAATCTGATATGCGAATATCTTTTTCCGAATCTGTGCGCAAGTCGTTGAAGTAGTATAAAAATATTTTCTTTCATGTACTTGATATCGTAATCTACAACGGCTATGTACTATACAAACTAAAAACTAGGGAAACTATTCGTCTTTTCGAATTCCAACTAAAAGTAATTCGTACGCTTGTAGAAGAATGTAGCGTTCAACGATCGACTCGTCAAGGAAGACCATCAGTAGAGCCGCTCGTGCGCATGACGCCGTGGTATCTTCCATCAATAGTAGAAAGCTCCACCGATGGCCGAAGTCATTGTTCTGTCCGCAGCTATCTGACCCGTGGTCCGAAACACGAAACGAAAACTAGCTACGAATGCAAAAAATGCAATGTTGGCTTATGCATGATGCCCTGCTTTGAGACCTATCATACACTCAAATATTTCTAGTAAAAAATATATTGTATAACGCGAAGCCATTTGCTTTCTAGAACTCCTAACAATAAAAAAGACTTTTTTGATTGCCAACTGTGCAAATTCTTTACAGAGTGTAATACGCATTAGTTGTCCATGCAATATGATAAAGTTGTTCTAGTAAAACTAATCTCAACGCCAAGCGATTAAGATGCAATTATATCCCAAAAACGAACTTCTGTTTTTCTTAAAACCCTCTCCCCACGCTAGTATAATTTTTAGCTTTTGATCGCCCAAGCTTGCTAAAACTTTTACAGGAGGAGTATCTCGGGCTAGATAATTCACAGTAAAAATTTCAGTTCGAAATACTGAGTCTACCCAAAGATGCCATAAGATTAAGGGCCAAAAGTAGGCTCCGGCGTTTCCAAAATTTCTTTGTCGTTTCAATCGCTCGAGAGCTCAGGCTGATTTTCAGGTGTAGTCCAGATTTTTTGTGTTGTAGTATCCGTTTTTTTAGCTTGTTTTATAAGATATGATAAGAATAGGGTGTATACTGTAAAACAGTCGAATGTCACGAGATATTAAAGATAAAATCGAAAATTTCGGCTCTGTCAAATTGTAGCACCTATTATTCGCTTCATTTTAAGATCAGTTCCAGCTTTCTAGCACTTAAAATGATGGCGAAATTTGGAAAATACGGAAATGTGCAGACAAAAAGCTATATTGTGAGGAAAACGCAAAAGAAGTTTTGGAAGTGTAATTCAAGATTTTTTCACGGTAGAATGGTGTAAACTGAATTTTTGAGCACTTTTACGTGGATCATCGATTAGAAAAAATTGAGTGGACGCATTCAAAGACGTATGGTGAATAATCCTACAGTTAATGACACTACGTCAGTTATTGTATAATGAACAATAGTAATAAATTACTACCGAAAATATAACCAACTATTGGTTTTAATCTACAAATACACTAAAACGATCACAAATAAGATTTTTTTATATAGAGTTCTTCTCCTTTTAAAAAAACATATATTCATGTTACATTAATGAAACTCCTGAAATATGCTGGAAAATCTTTGGTAAGTACTTATTCTTCCAATGAAAATTGACTTATACATGAATGGTCAGTTGATTCATTCTTAAATTCATAAAGCGCAACACGTATCAAGTTATCATACTTATTAATACATAAAAGACACGTTGATTAGTGTCAAAAGTGAATAACGAAGCTTAAAAGACTTCGAAAATCATTTTTTTCGAGAAAATGTTATTTTGTACAATATGAAGTTTCAGAAAAAAATATGTAACATCTTCAAAATCCATCATAAAGCGAATAAACTATGGTGTGTTCGATGGCCCACACTTTGCTTTATCTGACACACTAAAAGTCAAAAAATCGAAAAATTTGACGAAAATCAACTTTTTATGATAGGAGGAGGGGACTTAAATTTAGGTTGCAAGCAAGTAAATGTTCATTAATGTTTCAATATTTCATTTGGTAAGCAGCAAATTAATAGCTTGTTCTAGACTCATAGGTATTCTTTGTTCAATATTGTGTTGCCAACTGTATAAATAAAAAGTTAGCTGGTTCATTTAATAATTATCTATATGAATCCGTGTTATCTATTGATAGAATAGAAAAGACGTATTCATCTTTCGCAAAGCAATATTTCTATATCCTTATCATTTAGCGGGACAATTCGAAAATATTCGGGATGGAACAATAAATAGGTTTGTCCCGCAGATCTCTACTTGAAGTTGCTGGTCTCTTACTGAAATCATCTTTGCCTATATCGATACATATTCAGTACTATTCTTTCCTCAGCTATTTCTTTATTCCGTTCGTCTAATTTCAAAGAAAATTCTCTAATCTATCTAAAAATGCACCAATTCTAGAGCTTTCACCTTAAATATCAATTTTGCAGCATAAGACTATCCATTTCCGGTGGCGTATCCAAGGAACAGCCGATGATTACGTGTTCAATGAAAATATTAGCAGGTCATTTCTTCCCTTCAAAACATCTTGAAAAATGGGCTTTGTCGAAGCTTTACACATCGTATTTTTGAATCTTATCCCCATTGTCCATTTCCTACCAAATTTTTGGGTTCGACGCGACTAACTTGAACCGTTCTATCCGAAGTGGTTGTCAGATTCGACTAAATATAATCAAAAGAGCAGATTTGACACAAATTTCTCAATGTTCAATCAATTCTGATTTCTTTTAATTGTATTTAGTTAAATGCCGTAACGATCAGAGGTAGAAATATGCAAGTTGATCAAGTCTAACCCGAAATCTTACTCAGACCCGTAAATTTACCTGTCGCAAAAATGACACTTTTAAGGTGAAATAGAATTATAATATTCCTAAACACATCTACTCAAAACTCCATTTACCACTTCGCCTAATGACTTTGTAGTATGTATTTGGGGAACACATTGGATCTAGAAAGATCTCCCTGTAAACCACTTTGTCAATGAATGCCTACGTTGAAATTTTATCAGTGTAAATTATCTAACAATTAGTTACTGCAAAATATTTTGAGGAGCAAATACCTACATTTTCGATGTTATGTTTCACATGGGTCAAATCGAATTAAATTTACTTTTGAAAAAATTAAATCAGATTGGATGGATTTGCATGAAAAATGAATCGAATTAAATCGAGTCGACTCACGATTGTTGAAAACTGTATTGTCTTGAATAGAACCAAGTTACAAAACAGTTGAATCAAACCAATTCTGAATTGGGATTTTCTAATTTGTTTTGGGCTTCGATATACATATAATAGAGGGATATTACATCTTCTTGGATACAAGAAACGATGCATCTTATTTTTTCGATTATTTATTCTTCTTATTGTTGTTTAATCTCAAATTTATATTTTAGATATATTGTTTGTTACTGTATCTATTCCCAAAATTTCAAGGAAAAATTAGGAGAAATGGACGTGAACACTGCAATTATATCTTATGTATTAGAGCATAATTATAACCACACTTCGTTGTCGTGATTGTTTTAACAATAATTTGAGCAAGATTTCTCTTTGGTGATCTAATACTAAGCAATGAACACGCACTTGTATTGATGACGTTCATGTATCAAAATAGTTTGCTTACACGTTAAGTACTTTGAAGGTGCATCATTGTTTTGAAAGACTTGAAATCAGTCAAATGACTTTCAGCTATAGTAAAATAGGCTCCAACTGAGTAGTTTTTTGCGCTGAGTTTTATAGTGACATCAAATTTCAGTATCCTAGTATTCTGAGGTAGTGACAATATGCAAGCTCTGTTTTCGTACCAAACAAGATTTCAGGTCTTATCATCCTAGACTTGAATGGTCATCAAGCGAAAACCTAACATCACTATAAGACTCAGCTCAATAAATTGCGTAGTTAGAGCCTATTTTACTATAGCTGAGAGTTATTTGGCTGATTTCAAAGATGTGTCGCTTATTTTCTTCAGGAGGGTGTATTCGCGCAACGCATATACTAAACATAATGTTTACATTGTTGAAGTAACGGATGTGTCATAAAGAATGAGCCTCTCGGTATTTGCATCTTTCTTCCTTATTTTCCAACATAGAGAAAAATTTTTTTTATCAAAAGATTCCTCGTGAAATTCTCTACAAAACCATATATTTTTATTATTTTAAATAATTTCCATTATTTTGAGACATGCGATACAACCGGTTGGTTCAAGTCTTACAACTTTCAAACATAACATTTTTTCTATTTTGTTTACTGCACTTTTTAATTCTTCGGCTATTCTACCTTTGAATATTAGTGTATTCAAGAAAACGAAATATACTACAAGACGCAGCGTGAAAAGTTCTACAAACTGCAAACTAAAGTTTATTTTAATAGTGTACTTTTTGTTTCCAAAAGCAAAGATTTTGTGAGACCAGTCTTTTTCCATTACGATAAGCTGGTCGCATAGAGTTTGGGGCCTCTTTAAGCATAAAAAGTACAAGAATAAAATGAATTGTTCCTTGCAAACTGTAGACCTTTTTACACTGCATTTTATGGTATACTTTGTTTTTTTTTACAGAATCCTATTAATTGATTAAAGCATAAAATACGAAAATGAAAATCTCGTTCATGTAAAAATTTTATTTTCTCACAATAGCAAAACTTGACCACATAAAAGTTTTATTTTACTTGAAGGCAAAAAGTGCACTATTAAAATAAACTTTTGTTTGTAGAACTTTTCATGCTGCGTCTTGTGGTATATTTTGTTTTCTTGAACACAGTGATATTCAAAGAAACAATAATAGAAGAAATAAGTTCTAGAAAATGTTGTCTTTGGAAGTTGCAATTCTTCAAAGAATCGGTTGTATCGCATGTCTCAAAATAATGGAAATTATGTAAAATAATAAAAGCATTTGCGTTTTGTAGAGAATTTGACGAGGAATCTTTCTATAAAAAAAGTTGATTCTGATCTGAATTATAGGTGAGAAAAATGCAAAATATTGAGAGGCTCATTCTTTATGGCACACCCGTTAGAAATTGCTGTTAAGCTAGAGTTTAACAACAGAAATTTATTTTCTTCATAGTCTAAGTGAAAAACTATATAAGTCATGCGTAACTGTAATAGATCTCAATATTGATGTGATACAAGAACGAAAATTTGCGCAAACAGTGGATGAGAAATCTATTTTCATAGTTTACCTGTCAGTAGTTGCATTTAACCTGTAGAAAGTGCAAAAATGGGAGACTTTTTAACGAGGGAACTACCCTAAGTGATTCATCGCTTTTGAGATCGGAGTTCTTACATTATGCAGACCTGAGTGAGGTATGGAAAAACCCAAAAGGATAAGGGTCCATACGTCTTTTTTC